>PVJO010016584.1:0-41533 GCA_004026905.1 Hystrix cristata
TGGTTTTTCTACACAATGGAGTACTACACAGCCATAAAAAAGGATAAACTAGAGTCATTTGTATATAAATGGATGTTCCTTGAGAACATACTTTTAAGTGAAATAAATCAGACACTCATGAGTACACATCGAATTGTTTCTCTGATATAAGAAATCATAACTGTAAATAAGGACAAAGAGGTGTAATAGATATTATATAAAAGGAAGATAATATACAAAGGAGAGGAGTACTAGAAAGAAAGAAGGTAAAAAGCAGAAGAGCAACAAAGGAAAGAAAAGGGAAAGGGAAAATATGGAAAATTATGAATAAACCTGCTGTAAATAGGGAGGGAGGGAACAGAGGGGAGGGATGGGGAAGATGGGGGAGAACCAAGATGCATCATGTACAGGTACAAAATAAATGTGATGAATGTAACCATTATATGTAAAATGTACCAATACATGTTCTTGGTTTAAAATAAAATTAAAAAAAAATATTGGACCATTTAAGATAACTTTAGTGGCACTGTATCTTTAAATTTAATATGCCAGATACATAAAATTTACACTAAGGTTTCTATAATTCAGATAATTGAAATACTTGAAATAAAAATAGAATATATTACATTTATAAACAAAGTTTAAATGTTTGATGGCATTAACTAATGGAATCAAACTTTGCTAAAGATAGCCCTAATAAGAGAAGGTATTAATATTTACTATCCTTTTTTTATCCTTTTTTAAATAAATGAAATGACTCATATGGGTAGGGCCAGAGAAATTCTCCCTGAAATTATTAGTACCTGTCGGCATTACATAACTGTTACGTTCATTGTGAGGAGTTGGTACTTGCACGTAACAGATCTCAATTCTTTTTTTTCCTCTTTTCCTCCCTTCCCCCTCCCTCCATCTCTTGATCCCCTTCCCATTTGAAAAAGTTTCCCTACTTCTTATTGTCTATTATTTCGTTCTTTATTTGTATTTTGGGTTTCTCATATAGGAATAAATGTGATATTTAAGCTTCTGTGTCTGATTTATTTCACTTAACATAATGGTCTCAAGGTGCATCCATTTTCCCATGAATAACTCAAATTTATCCTTCCTTACGGCAGAGTAGTAGTACTCCATTGTGTATAAATACCACATTTTCTTGGTCCATTCATCTGTTGATGGGCCTGTAGACATTTCTGAGTGTTAGCTATTAAGAATTATGTTGCTATAAACATGAGTATGCATGTATCACTGTAATATGGTATTTTTAACCCTTCAGGAAAATACCTGGAAACAGAATAGTGGAATTTCTACTTTCAGTGTAGGCTTTTTTTTTTTTTTTTTTTTTTTTTGAGACAGGGTCCTGCTGTGTAGTTCAGGCTGGCCTTGAACTCATTATGTAGCCCAGGCTGGCCTCGAACTTGCAGTCAGTGCTGAGATTACAGGTGTGCGCCATCACACCCAGCTAGTTTTAGTTTTTTGAGGAATCTCCATACTCATTTCCATAGTGGTTGCACTAGGTTACATTTCTACCAACAATGTAGAAGGGTTCCATCCCCGACACCACCCTGCAGACTTGCTAACATTCATTATTTGATTTCTTGATGATAGTCATTCTTTCTGGATGGAATCTCAGTGTTGTTTAAATTTACATTTCTCTAACATCTAGACATTTACTATTCTTAAATTAAAGAGATTTACGAATTGAATTTAAAGACAGATAATCTTCAATTTAAAAAAAAGTCTCATTTTTTTTGTGTTGCCACAACCCAACCTTAAATTTAAGGTCTTCTTTAGGCAAGCAGAATCCCTACTTTTTAAACCAAAGATAAACTGAGAAACAGTCTTTCGAGCATACCATCTGAATGACAGCAAAAACTTACATTGACTGTAGTTCAAGATGTTTGAAAATACTTCTGCTTAGGGCGTTTCAAAAGGATTCAGATTATCCTGGTAACAAGGGAGCATTAACAGTTGTCAAACAAATCAACAAAACACATCAATTATTCTAACTATATACGTATTTGAAATAAAAATACATTTTTTTGAGATTCTGAAGGTCAATCCCAACTGCTTTTTTGTTGTCATTGTTTTAAGAAGGCAGCTTGCCTCAGCCATGAAGACACCAACGTTTCTGAGATTTTCAGCTGAGCAGTAGACTTAGCACTTGCTTCTCTTAGTGGAGTGCTGCCTCAGTAAGGACTGAAGATGAACAGCATCGATGCCCATTTTAATAATGTGTGAATATCCCTGCAGTTTAGTGGTTTTAATCGCATACACTTAAACTTGACTTAAGAGGAAACATCCTTTTAAGACGCATGATGACTTTATTTCTCTAACATAAATTATCTTTGGAAATGTGTCTCTTGTGTAAGTTTTAGCAATGCAGTGATCTCAGCAGGAAATCTAAGACAATAGAATGTCTAAAGTGACAATGAGCTGTAGTCGACAATGTTTATTGGCATTCGGATTCATGCAAGCTATTTTCAGGCCCCGAAAGCCTGCAGACTAAGTCTGTAGCCTGTTATCCTGCCCGGGGAAGCTCAACTTGAATTTGTATTTGGGTGTCACAATCAGAGGACCAGTGACAATTGCTTCCTATCTATTCCTCTTTCTTATATACCTATCTCTGGAGTGTGTCCCAACCAGATTGTGATTCATAGCCACTGGTCCATTTAGACGGAAAAGCAAGAGCAAGACAGCATTTTAGTGTCTCCTCTACAATCTGCGACACCACATGCAGTTTTCTGTTGCAGTGTCACAGAGTAGCCTGCAAAACTCACAGCCTGCCACAAACTGCTACTCTGTTACCAGGGAAGAGGCTGGGTGATGCTCTAGAAGACAAAAAAAATCCCATCTTATTTAATGTTACTCAAATTGAACCGTAAGTATGAGATATTTTTAGAAAAACAATACTCTAAAAACCATCTTTTAAATTATTATTGTAATGGATGTGTTCTTATATTAAAGACAAAGTCAGCCTTCTAATTCATTCCTAGTTTAAACGTATCACAGCTAAAGGCAAAAGGCTAAATTAATACAATGAAGGCATTTTTATCAACAGGAGTCAGATATTTTTGAAAACTTCAGTATATAGCTTATTATAAAAGAGATTTTTCAAATGGTTAATATTTGTTTTTAAAAAGAACAATTTCTTAAGTTGTAGTTTAAAAACATTAGTAATTGCTAGTGTTTTCAAATGGGCGTCCTTTTATTGAGGAGCTGGAATCTTTTGGTTCGCTAAACTTCCTTGATCTTAGTTGGTATGAATTGTTTAGTTTTGTTTGGTGCCACAGGGACTTTCCAAACTTATCAGAAGCTTTGGCTTAATACAGAAAAAAGAGAGACTCAGACATGTCAACATAATGCTGTTAATGTTTTCCACGTTTGTGATTCTAGGGTTAAAGTCAGACCTCTTATTGTATTAATAATAGCGAAGCAAAAATAGGCTTTGTAGTTGTGAATTCATGGTCTTAAAGCATAATTTCCCTACGTTTTTATTAATTCAAGCCATCCATGGAACCATTCAAGGACTCAATTATATATTCCAATGATATATCGCATGCTGTACCTTTAACTTTAGAAGACTATGAGAATGGATATGCGTAGGATTCTTTACAGTCATCAACATAGGATATTTCCTTTGTTCAAAAGCTATGTCAATTTATAACATTAAGATTTATATTTATTAAAATAAACTTTAGGGCTTAGTAGTGAAATCATTAAAAACCAGCTTTCTTGTACTTTTTCAGAATAGCAGAGTTGGCAGAACAGTTCCCACATTATGCATTACAAAGCACACCCATATATTCTGGATTCTGTTACTATCTGATTTGTAGGCCAACAATAATCAGAATATGAATAAGGAAGCTCCAGGGAAACCCTGCATGTACTGAAGCCGAGTCCCACTTGGCACTGATGCAAAGCCATCAATGTGTCCAAGAAGCCTTTGCCTGACCAAAGCTTTTGTTTGGGAGCAAGCCAATGGGACATTAATGTGATGAGCAAAGAATATCTTGCCTCCTTCCCTCATTTGATAGGTGAGGTATAAGGCGTGTGGAAACTAAGAGTTCTAGTTCATTTCAAATAAATCTCTCCTGAATGAGGAGGACTTATCTGATCACATAGCTCATTTTTCTATTTACAAAGTCATACATTTGACTTGAAAGGAAGAAAAGGAACATTGTGCTTCTGTGTTTGCCAAATTATATTCTAGGGCTATCGACTGGTACCCTGTGGTCAAATACGTTTGGGAATACTGTGCTAAAGCCAGCTGAAGCTGTTGCTTTTCTGAGTCTCAAAAGCAGGATACTGGAGTGGATAGCAATGTGTGCCTGCAACCCCTGTTCTCATTAGATTCCTCTCTCCACCCTGGTGAGTTGTAAGATCATGGGCAAGTCACTTAATATCACTGTACCTCAGTTTCCTCATCTGCAAAATGAAGCCAGCAGTAAAATGCGTGTCAAGGTGGCTGTGACAATTACTTAAACTGATATATATGAAATCCTAAGAACATAGTTTGATACAAAATGAGCGCCTTAGCTGGGTGCAGTGGTGCACACCTACAATCCCAGCATTCCACAGGGCTGAGGCAGGAGGACTGTGAGCCTGAGTCCTGCCTGGACAATTTAGCAACTTAGCAACAGCCTGTCTGAAAACAAAAAACAGAAAAAAGGGCCGGGACATAGCTCAGTACAAAGGCTCTGGGGTCAGTCCTCAGCACCACAGACACACATACGTACAACTGTACACACACACACACACACACACACACACACACACTCTAACAACTTACACATATGAGTTATTATTATGATTAAATTTCAGAAAGGGAGATAAAATAGCCTTTCCCAAACATGTTCATTCATTGATTCATTTGTTTTCTTCTGCCTAGTATAGATGGCCAGGAGCGAGACAGAGTTAATGGTAAAATTGAGAAAAAAATTTACGTCTTCATTTGTTTGGGTTATCTATTCATTATTGTTGCTTAGATGTGTTAGATATTTGTGAGTTTACTTTTCACTAGTTTTAAAGAATGGATCAGAACATATTTGAGGGCTATCCCATAAAAAGGCTGACAGGTTATGTCGTTTATCAGTTAATTCCTATTATCAGTTAATTCTCTCTCCCTCTCCTTTTCTCTCTCCTTCTCTCTCTCTCCTACATTTTGAGACCACAAATGCACAGATATACTAATTTCCTTTACTCATTGATTTATTTCTTTATTTATTCTCCAAGTTTTGTGTATAGTCACTGTGTGCTGGGGACTGTCCTAGCACTGCAGACACAGCAGTGGGTGAAACAGACAGTGACGAGCCCAACAATGAGCCCAGTAACGAAGCCCCAGTCAAGTCACCTGCATTTCTCAAGGCTTCTGAATACAAAAGAAAATGAAGAAATGGCAAGATCAGACTTAATAAATTTTAGTATGTTTCACATGATTGTGTTACACAAATCAGTGTTTATAAAATAAATACAATACAGTATACTTAATCTCTTTTTTGGAAGTATCAAATTGTCCTCTTTCATTTAAAAAAATTAGTGTATGTTTATGACACATAACAATGTTAATCACCTCAGTAGATTAGCATTTATCCAGATCTCTAATTATCTACCTATCATCATCATCTTGATTTTCTTTGCTCCTCCTCTTCCTGCCCTGCCTGCCCCCTTCTCCTCTTCCTAGGTCCCCTTCCCAGCTCCACAAAGTCTCTCAGTCTCTTTTAGAAATAAGATAAAAAATGAAAGGCAGGGCCCCGGTGTGGTTTGCAAGGGGCTCTTGTGAGCCTCCCCATCACCCTGCCTGCTTCATCCTACTCCAAGGCTGGGAAGTGCCAGAACTGAGTAGCACTCAATGAACTAATCTCCCCTCTTTCAACCAAAATAAAGGTGTTTCTTCTTTCCCTCACAGCATTTCTTCAGACTAAACCTCTTAGACACAGTTTGTATTTTATCTATTTTTTTTCTTTAGTTTAAGGAACATGAAAAATAGTCTATCAACATTAAAACCTTAAATCAAATCAGAAAAAGATACTTGTAATTTTTTTTAATTTAAAAATATGCAGCCATAGGTGTCTCTGTCTCAGACTGGAATGAAGCACTGATATAAGATATATGAGACGGCTACAATTTAACTCAATATATATATATTTTTTTTGGATTCACGACATCCAATCTTGGTACATGATGACACTGAGTAGTTATTTTATTTTAAATGTAAAAATGACAATTGGGCTGGTCACTGGACTTCGAAATAATTTTAAGATGGAAAAGTTGTGAACATACAAATATTTAGGGTCAAGTCCACAACTTAACAAATCAAGAAGTACAGTTTTTTAAAATATTTTAACTTATGTTTGCTTCTTTACACTAACATATAATATCTGATAGCTCTGCCAAATACAATTCTCAGAATCATTAAATTTTATAGCTAGGAGGAGGTTGAAAGACCTCCCTCATTGGTCCTACTTCTTTTACAAGTGGGGATACTGAGGACCACAGTGAGTAGAGTCAGTTGTTTTTGGATTGGATTGGAAGTTTTTACGAGCAGAAAAGTTTTTAAGGGTTAATTTAAGAAGGGTCCTTACAACCTACAAAAACTTTCCGTATTCTGCATTACCTCATCAGTGTCAGTAAACTCACTAACTATAAAGAAAACAGTTAATCTATAAACATCAAGTAGCTTTTACTTGGTTTTGTTTTTCCATGCTGGAGACAGAGCCCAGGGCCTCAGTATGCTAGGGAAGTGTTTTACCACTGAGCTACCCAGTCCTTAAGCAGTTTTAAAACTTTAAAACTGTTTTTTATATGCCCGGTAAGTCTAAGACTCACTTCAAAAAGAAAATTTAAAACAAAAATTTTTCTTATGCAGTAATTTTTTCAGATGAAGTAAGAGAACTCAAAGATATAAGCGATACCATTTTTATTTTTCTGCCTTAGTGGCTGAGAAGTGCCGTATTTCTAAATCTAGCCAGAGTTCCCTCTGTATACAGACTAGAAGAGACGTGGGCATGAGCAGTTGCCAGTGAGAGAAAGCAGTCTTGAATTTTCTTGTTAACAGGTGTACTTGCTTTCACAGTTTCATTTAAAAATTTGCCCCAATTCATTGTTTTGGTGAACGGGTTAAAAAAAAGTCTTAACGTTACTTTTAAAATATGATTTCAGGTCTCTAACATTTTTGGTGCTCCCATATCATTCATTTGCAGCTTCACAGAGGAATGGAGCCTGGGTAGGAAGGATACGGGACTCCTGGCCCCCACTGTGAAGCGAGGCTTTTGGCACTACTTGCTCTCCCTGGAGTAGACGAATGGCTTGTACCTAGATTTCTTGAAACGAAGGTTATATGCAGTTGCTCTGTGGCTACGTCAAGGAGAGAGGCTGAAGGAGGACAAAATGTGGCTGTAGAGAGGGGTGCTGGACTAAATCAAGGCAGAAGGGAAGAGCAGATGAGAAGGGAGACATCACGCCAGGAAAGGTAGCATCATCCAGCTGGGCCCCTGGTGGCTGGGATTGTGTCCCCTTCAGTGCCTGAGTCTCGTGGCTTTAAAAAAAAAAACTTTCTTCTTTTGGCTACTTTGGTAAGTAGAAAGTAAACAGTAAGTTTAAAAACATCAAGTAAGGTTTGTTTTGTTTTGTTTTTCCAGTGCTGGGGATTGAACCCACGGCCTCAACATGCCAGGAAAGTGCTTCACCATTGATATTTCAAAAAACAGTGCTTCCCAAGGTGAGGTGATAAATTCTAGGTAGCAAAATATACTATGTCTCAAAAACATTTTATATTACATAGAAATATGAAAACATAAATATATACATAATTATAATCTTATAAATATATCTTTATAATAAATATGTAAATATATAGTTGGCCCTCCATATCCTTGGGTTCTCCATCCAAAGATTTAACTATCTGTAGATTAAAAATACTCAGGAAAAACCTGCATCTATACTGAACATGTATAGCCTTCCATTTCATTATTCCCCAAACAATAAAGTTTAACAAATTTTACCTTGCACTAGGTATTTTAAATAATACAGAGATGATTTAAAGTATACAGGAGGACGGGTTAAGTGCAAATATGAGACACTTTTTATATGAGAACCTTGAGCATCCTCAGACTTAGGTATCCATGGGAGATGGGTGTGTTGGGATCGATCCCCCTGGGAACACCGAGGGACAGCTGTATTTGTAACCAGCTCATCTATGTATAGTAGTGAAAGAAACTGCCCCTTAACAAAATCATTAAGGTTTTTTATTTTTCAAGAGTCCAACTTGCAAATCAAGATTAAATAACTAATAGGATTGGATACTTCCATGTGTCAGAATTCCTAACCCTCAATAAGTGAAGGACAAGTTTAGGAAATAGCGCTACAGAAAGTTTCTGTCGATATGTTTCTGTTTCATCTTTTTAAAGCTTAACATTGTAAGGGTGTATTATGGTTTAGATCTGAAACGTCTCCAAAAGTTTGGAAAGTGATTGGATCATTGAGATGATCTATTGATGAGTTCAATAGCTGAATGTGCTGACAGGGTGGGTAGCTGGTTGGAGTCGAGTCCCTGGGGGTCTGACCTGGAAGGGTACATTCTTGGCCCTGGCTCTTCCTTCTCTCGCTGCGTCCTGGCCACTGAATGAATAGTTTTCCTCCATCATATTGTTTTACCATGCTTCTACTGCCTTGGAGCCAGCTGACCACAGACAGAGTCCACTGAAACCGTGAGCCAAAACCAACCTCTCCTCTAAATTGTGGGTGATATTTTGTCCCAGAAATGGGAAAGTGACGGATTGAAGGGGTGTTCTTGAAGAATAAGGAGTGTATTCTAATCATAATGGACTATTTCAAAGTGTCTGTGTTGCCTGCTCACCTCTGCATCTCAAACCTTTTGGCAGGTCTTCATTCCCATTCCAACTCCCTCTTTCTATGAGTAGTGAGGAGGCAGAATAACAGATAACGAGCAACTAGCTCCTGGAAGGGATTCCTACTTCAGGCAGGTGCAAGGAAAGGAAGGAAAAAAAACACACACACACAACACACACTACTTGTGTGTGTGTGTACTTTGCCTTATCCATTATATTGCAGGCCTTTCAGTAGGATGTGAAAAAATAAGACAATAATGCCTATTTAGAAACATTTGAGTACACTAGTGCACAGCAAGATGACTGCAGAAGAGTTATATACTACACATTTCAAAAGGCTAGCAGAAAGGGTTATGCATGTTTTCATATAAATAAATGATATGCGAGGAAACAGATGTATTTAACCTGATTTAAGCAGTACTCAATATATTCATGTATTGAAACTTACATAGTACCCCATTAATATGTACGATTTTACATTTTTGTGTATCACTTAAAAATAAATTTTAAAAAGTCGTCCACTAACAAAAAGAAACACATTTTTTTCAATGGACCAGTTTTGTAGATTTACATTTTTTGAACAAGGGAGGTATAGTTTGTAATACGTTTCCGTCTAGGATGCTTCAAGGAAGCAATAGTCTTTTAAGAAGTGTCCTCAGAATGAAGCAGCTTCATTTTTCAGAGGAACAAAACCCTCCTGGGCATTTTTGAATGTTCCATGCAAGACTGAATGGGTCCAAAAGGGGCTTGAAGAACGTGATTGTCCTAGTATCCTGGGCTTGTTTATTACCCTGGGAACTAGGAATCGACTGTTAAAATAAAATCAGAAAGTTCTTTCCTTCCAGGCTGTCCCCTGCTCCAAATCTCCAAAGCATTTGTTTTGTAAAACTCTGTAAGTGGAAACACATTTTGGTGCCATAATTTCAAACAAACCATCTCTTTTTGAACTCTGCAGCCTTGAAGCATTAACACAATAGCATATCAAGTTCACAAAATTTCAGATAAACCACGTTCAAGCTATAAAAATCACTGAAAAAAAAGTCTTTAATTTTTCCCACATCTCATTTCCTTTTCCCACACTCCTCTCCGAACGCGCAGCTTTGCTCTCTCGTCAGGAAGGAGGCTGCTGCAGATATAGATCTTGTTTCATGCTGGCTGAGTGCGTTCACCACTGTCAGTCACCTTTTCCAGGCACCCCAACAGTCGTTTTGACCTCATTTACCATTTTTGTGAAGCACAGAGTAGGCATTAGTGAGTGACTGAACACTCAAAGAAATACATACTTGTGTTAAAATTGGGCTGAATTGATTATTGTTCATATAAGGACTGTCTTACCAACCTGCTTTTCCCAGCTTGTTCCAAGGTAGAAAGAAAAGCAATAAAAATATAAGTATTATTGGTCTGACTCCTACATTTTGCCTAAACTCATGAGTTTAAAACAAACACAACCATATTTCTTTTTAAAGTCAACTTAAAATGCCTAAGTCATCTATCGAAAATTCAAGCTTTATTTATTTATTTGGATAGATATTGTTGTCTTTGTTTAATTTATTTGTTCAAACAGTCCTGAAATAAAATAACCTGTGTAAAAGAGCAAGATAAATAATAAAATGACCTGAAATTAGCCCAGAATAATTGCAAAAGAGTGTGGAAACCTTGGATAATTTCTTTCAAATTATGTGCCAAATGTTTTATTATCATACACATGATTTATAGATATAGTATTCTAAAATTTAAGAAAATATGGACATTCTTTAGGGCAAAAAAGTGCAAATCTTGAGGAGGCAGAGGAAAAAAACCCTAATTTATTCTGTTTTCCTAGCATTGCCAGCTTCCAGGTGTTCACCTTTTGATCCAGCTACAGGCAATGATTTTCTGAAGTGGTTTCTGATGGTGTCTGACATCATTTATAGCACTCTTGAACAATCTTGTAATGTGCTAAACTACACCAAATTAAGTGAGTTAGTGGCCCAAAAAGAGTCCAGTATGCCCGTGGGTATCACCGAGTGTTTTGCTACTTGCTGCCTCTTGTCTTCTTGGCTCAGCGGGAAAAAAATGAAGGATTTAAATTCTCTAAAACCTCAAGTGGTGGATTTGGTGGAGAGCTATAGCAGTTCTAGGATGGGCATGAATGGATTCTTCATCCTGGAGCATGGGGAAGTTTACAAGCTATCCTTGTAAAGTATATCCTTCTCAGTGATTCATTTATGTATTCACTCATTCACCAAACATCTATTGAAATTCCACCCCCTATAACATATGGCAAACCATGTTGTGTGGGAAATAAAGATGAGAGAGATCCTAATCTTGAGCTGAAAGAGTTTATTATAGTCAGTGAGAGAGATGACATATAGAAGTGAATGAGTTTGAAAGCAGAATAATGTGTCCATATATAAAATGATATCATGTATAAATTCAGAGGAGGGAGAGAGTCTTCCAGCTGGGATGATCCAGGAAATATTCATTCATACTCCATTGATTTAACACACACGCATAGGGCTACAGTCAGCACTGATTACACAACAATGAACAGGACACAGCTAAAATGTACCTATCTCCTCATTCAGCCAATATGTATTGAGAGCATATTGCATCCCATGCACTGTTCTAGACTCTGAAGTTATTTGATGACCAGGCAAAATTCACATTCTAGTAGATGAGATCATCAACAAATGAATATACAATAAAGTAATTTCAAGTAATCAGTGCTGTGAAGAATGTAAATCAGGTTAACAAGGGTAGATGATGGAAATGCACAGATGGTCATTTTAGACAGGATGGCCAGGAATAGGCTCTAGAAAAGAAAGATCTAAAGGAGGAAAGAAGCTGGTCATGGAAGATCCCGGGTGAAGAGATTTTTACCAGAGGACAGAGCAAATATAGGGCATGGAAAGAGAGAACTTCACAAGTTCGAGGAAAATTTGAGACACTGGAGTGGCTGTGGCAGGGTGATGGAGGTAGAGAGTGGTGGAGAATGAGACTGGGCAGCAGCAGGACAAGATCACTTGGGACACTGGATCTAAGGAGTCTGAAAGTCGTTTGAAGGTTTCTACTAGGAGAGGGATGGGATCTGAGTTTAAGATTTGTCCGTAGTGGTTTGAGAGAGGAAGCGACAGGGAAATGAACTAGGAGAAAAGGTTGACAACAGCTTGAACACAGGTAACGATGGATTTAATGAGTACATTTTACTCAGTAATGAGTAATTTGTTAAAAAATAAACAGGATAAGTGGGCAGGATGTAAAGTGGAAGAAAAAAGGAAGAACCCAGGAGAACGCCTATGGTTTTAAATCTGAAAGCCTGAGTGGCTCTTAGCATACTTGACTGAGGACTAATATGGGAAGGAAATGGTTTGGGAAAACAAATCAGGAATTCTGTTTGGCAATTAATTTAGTTTCCTAAGTCTGCCATTACATATTACCATAAACTTGGTCCCTTTTCTCACAGTTCCAAAGGCCAGAAATCAGTAACAAAATGTTGGCAACCTGAATACCAGAAAGCAAAAGGAAGGGTGTTTGCCAAACATATAGAACAAAAAGAGGCACTAACAGGTTCTATAGGGCAGAGATAATTTGTATTTCAGAAACATCACTCCAGCCAATGACTAGTGAATGAAGCAGAGACCAAAGCCAGATAGCCTGGGGAGCATTGCTCCAACTCAGGTGATATCTTGTGGCAATTCATATTGAGAAACAGATGTCAGAAAGGGGTGACATTAATATTACTTAATAGTTAGAGTTCCAGAAGCACTAGCCATTCAAAAAGATTCGGCTCTGTAAATGTGTTGCCACATACTGATCACATGGCATCTGCTTGTACATTTGGAAAGGATTGGATAAATCCTAGAATGATTTACTGGTTACAGCTGACAAATTGGTTCATTGATTGGATGAGAAAAACGAAAAAGGGAAGGGCCAAAGACAATGTTGGTGGATGGATGGTGTATTAGATATTTGCCCATTGCTGGGATAAAATATCCAACAGCCACTACTTAAAAGAAGCGATGTTTGGTTTGGTTCATGGTTTTAGTGGGTTCAGTTCATAGTTGGCTGGCTTCAAGTCAGAAACAGGGTGGTGGAAGTGTATGGCAGAGGTAAGTCGCTCAACCGTGGCAGCCAGGAAGCAGACAGAGAAAGGGAGGAGCCAGGGACAAGAATACACCTTTCTGGATCACACCCCCAGTGACACACCCCTCAAACCAGGCCCTGTCTCCTGATAGCATATGAGCTACTGAATTCATTTAATCACTTCCCAAATACATGAGACTTTTGGGGATATTTTAGATCTAAGTCATGACAGATGGTGATGCTAATTAGTAAGGTCAGGAGAATTCATTTGAGTAGTACGAATGGGCAAAGTTTCAGATTCAGTTTGGATCAAGGTAAATTTAAGGGTCATTTGAGACATACAAGTGCATACAAGGGAATGGTAAAGGCTAGAATATGGATTGGGAGTAATTGTCATATAGGAATGGGAATAAAAGCCAGGACTGTGGATAAGAAGAGAGAAACCAGAGTCAGGATTGAAGGGGGAGTATGAAAATACCAATCACTGAGGCAGGAAAAGGAAGCAGAGGCTTCAAAGAAGGGAAAAGAGGGCAGACAGGAAGGATACAAGCCAGGAGAAACAAATGGAAGAAAGAGTGTCAGGAAGAAGGTAATGGTCAAAGGAGACATGTGCTGCAAAGATGTCCAAAAGAGAAGGAGGAAAATATTCTTTAGCTTGAGCAACAAATGGAGTCACTGGTGACTTGATAGAGTATTTTTACTGTAGCGATGAAAATAAAAGTCAGATAGCAAGGAGATCATAGAGGGGTGACAGAGTTAGTGAAGGCAGAAACTCTTTCAAGGGAAAAGTGGATGGAAAAGAAAATACTATCTACAAGGGAATATGGAGCTGGTGGAGAACTGAGCATGTTGAAATGGTCCCTGTGCTCATTCATCACATACCTCTTACACGAAAATTGGGAAAGTACTCTGTGCCAGCCTTCATGGTGGCTTTAGGATGGGAAAAATTTGACAGAGATGGAGATACTAAAAATGTAGAAAGACAAATGAGTAAGGAGGAGGCTGAAGACCTCGAGAATCTGGAAGAGGACAGGATAACCCTTAGACAAGAAGAGGACAGCTTCCTCCCCTGCAACTAGAAGAAAAATCCAAGGTTGGCTGCCAACATGGATTTAAAGGTTACATGCAGAGACTGAGAGGGTTGCTTTCTCATGATTTATATCTTCGTAGCCATATGGAGGAGGAGTGAATCTAGGCAGATGAATCAGTTTTTGGCCCCAACTGTTCTTGTCAAGGTCACCATGACCTCCAATGTGGCTGATGGTCAATTCTCAGCTCTCTTCTTACAGATTAGCAGCCTCAGACACAGTCAGTCACTTACTGTTCCCCCAAATACTATCTTTTCTAGTTGTATCAGGTATATTGTGTGCATCACTTCAGGGTTTCCCAGTCCCACTTATTCCAGCTGTTGCTCTGGGGAACAGTTGCAGGAGGATTTCAATCTAGCTTGGGCATGTGCAAGTTAACCATCTTTTACTTTTCTTGCTTCTTGCCTGGGGGCTTCTCTGACATGATGGAATGGGACATCCAACAGAAACAAGGTGGAACCAACTCATGCATGATCCAGAAATGCTGGGAAATAAATATTCCCTGGAGCAAGCCTTAACTAGCCAGGGGTAGGAGCCAATGGCTGGATGTTTTTTCGGTTATTTTTTGAGTGAATGTTTGGAGACTCATTTCAATAAGACTTTTATGAAAATCCTACAGGACTGAGTCATCCATATGAGTTTTCCATTCTCCTGTTTTACTATCCTTGTCTCTTACTTCTGCTTCCTGGGACATAGTCCAAAATAGCTGACCTACACATTGACCTTTGTTTCAGCCTTTTCTCAAGGGAAATCCAGGATAAGATTCTTTATATTTTGCAGATCTGTAAATGGCCTAAATATGCAGTCCAAACAGACTCCTTGGTCACTGTCACATCACAGGTTGATCCCAGGTCTAATTTCCAGCAGTCTTTCTGCAGTTCTAAAAGAGGCAGGCTGTTGTATGTGCCAGAGAGACCCACAGGACTTCAGCTGATACTTGGCAACCTGAGCTTATGTTGTTGCCCACACTTCAGGATTTCTAAAAGGAGCTGACAAAGGCCAGGGCACTACACAACCCATATTACTATTTCGTTCATATTATCCAAGTGCCAGCGACACATTTCACTGTGTCTACTTACCCGCCCTTACCAC
Source organism: Hystrix cristata (assembly GCA_004026905.1). Classification (NCBI taxonomy): domain Eukaryota; kingdom Metazoa; phylum Chordata; class Mammalia; order Rodentia; family Hystricidae; genus Hystrix; species Hystrix cristata. Next base: position 15,068 of record PVJO010016584.1, read on the forward strand.
TGGCAATGGGATTCTTGCTGACATATGGCTAATGAATGATCAGCTTCAAATTCTACACTGAGGTCACCTTCTTAGGGTTTCTCTTGATGCTCAGAGTCAGCCTGTGTTTCTTCAAAGGGGAAAAAAGAAACCCAGACAAAAATCAATATAGGTAGTTTGTTTGGGAATGTGATTCTCCAACAAGTAAGAGACATAGGTAGCAAACAAGAGGGAAGGAAAAACTCACTATAAATGACTCAGTTCTGTAGGACTGGGGCATATTGACAGCAGTTTTGGTCATGTAAAAAAAGACATCAGTAATTTTCTACATAACCATTTTCTGTGTGCCTCAGACAGAGTTGACAAGTGTTTAATAGCTAGGGAATAATAGAGAAAGGAAAGAGAGGGAGTCCCTCCTCAAAACTTTGATATAAACTAAAGGGGCAGACAGAACAGGTGGCAAAGCCAAGAGAGAATGCACAGAAATTATCATCCTTGGCAATCATCGGATTGAATGTACTTATTAAAGGTAGAAAAGAAGTACCAGTTTGATTCAGGAATAGTCTACTACTCAAAAACTTCACTCCAGTAGTAGAACATGTGGTAATTGTGAATTTAAAGATCTTGGAAGCTATGTGCTCTCTTTTGGTGTTAGTTTTATTCATACTAGGCCATCTTTGTGATTCCTGGGAACTTTCCAGAAAATGTAGTATTTAGGAATTTTGATGAGTCTTATCTGTATTCTCATGAACGAGAAGATTACGGTTATTTCCTTAAGCATATATGTTACATCCTTCTAAAAATAAACTACTGGATTTCCTGCTATGTAAAACATATATATTTTAAAAGGAAGGAAAAATCAGTCTCCAGCTAATGTTTTTCCATTTATATTTCTTATTTTTTTTGTAGTCATTCATCCCTTTATTTATACACTGATTAATTCCAAAAGAGCAGCTTATCTCAAAAGTATGCTCTTCTGTGGAAACAAATTAAATACATATTATATAAAAATAGAACTTGTATAATAAAAAAATCAAACAACTCAAATAAAATAATAGAACGATAGGAATTAAGTTTTGGAACTAAGCTGAAAGCCAGTTATATAAAAAAAACTTAAATACACTTTAGAAGTCTCCTTTTCTAATTTTGTGAATGAAGAGACAGTCCACATATCATTAATTTTTTTGAAAGGCATTTCTTACTCTAATATACTTTTATGTATCTTTCCATTTTTTCCCATAGGCCAAAGACGTTGACTCATTCATAGTGTGGGGCCCATAAATCAGCACTTTAAAACAAGGATCCTGAACATTTCTGATGTTGGCTAAAGTTTGGGAAGCACTATCCAAGAGAAATATCTTCCTAAATCTTACTCTCAAGAGAAAAGTAAAATTAAAATTAAAACTGAGTGGTACCACTACATTTAAAAAGACATTCTTCTAAGAGAAGAAAAGGCTTATATTCAAGGACAAGAAAAGAATATTTCATTTATGTAGAGAGAAAACAACTAGTTGAAGATTACCCCTTCAGACCTTTTGTCTACATAGAGCTAAACACAGTTTGACTTACTGATGTTGTCAATGATTTTACTTACTTTTTCCTACCATGTTACTGAATTAACTAAGTAGATGCAGATACTATCCTTATGTAATTTGAAACCTCTTTGCTGGATTAAGGATGGTCAAATTCAGTGACATGGCATCCTGGTGGGCCTTACATCTATTAACACCTTTGATTCTTACAACAAGTATACGAGGTGGATCCTATTATCTCCACTTCACAGACAAGAAAACTAAGGCACAGGAAGTTAATAAACTTTCCCAAAGTTAAATAATAGTGAGAAGCAGAGCTAGGATTCGAACCCAGGAATTAATGCCCATTTCTCTTGGAAGCCATAATCTAACCTTAAATAGAATAACTTATGAATAAATACACCTTATATTTGTATAAGTATAAACATTAAATTATATGATCATCCCAAGAACTGTAAGACAGCTATGATTATCCCCATTTGAAAAATGATATTACTAAGCTACAAAATGCTGCCAATATTTTCTGCAAACCTGTCATGAACATCCCTATAAATATTTAATTACTTGTATTGATGTTCTTCCCACATTGGAGGAAAATTTTATTTCCAGCCCTGAGATTTAATAGAGACAAAGATTTTTAAATTCGCCTCCTTGGTTTTATTTGATTATAGCATTAAAGTTATTTTTCAGAAAGCATCTAAGGTAATCCAGTACTAGAAAGAGTAAATCTATTCACTCAGGAAAGCTGAATGTTGTTCAGTTTCTTCAAAGAAATTTGGGACAGATGTGCTTTTCCTTCTTCTTCTTCAACAATCCAGAAGACAAAAAACGTATTTTATTTCTTGTGAAATGCATTTTCCCGTTCATCTCAGTATGTGGGACTGTCAAAGTTTATAAGTCTGGCAATGTTCTAATGTGACCATTCTGTTCTCCTTTAGAAACTTATTAAATCTATATTTTTTATGAAAAACAGAATGCAACAGAAGATTTTTTTTTCATCTTTTGACATTTACTTGTTGGCTAGTGTTTTCAAGTCATGCTGGATCTCAAACCAGAATGACAAAGCCTCCAAGACTTAAGTGTTTCCAAAGCTTATTTGAAGAGTGGGAGGCATGGGAGGGATGGTGCCCCACATGTCTATGAAAGGGTTTATTTGAGAATCAATAATGATTTCAGAGCCATTAGCTAACTTTTTAGGTTGGTGTAGGTAATTCCGAAGGAGGAACAAATAGATTATCTTGTTTTTTTTTTCTTTTTCAAGATTTTGTACACAACAATGTTACTAAAATGCAATGTGCAAACTCTGGGATTTTTAAAAGTTTTGGTGCCTGGAGGCAAGTGGGCAGACTGGATGGCCCTTGTAGTTTCTTCCTGGACCTAGAATCCGGAGAGTTTTCTCAAGGCATTTTCTGGAACTCATGAAGCTCCTTTGGCTCACCACCACCACCATCGAAACCACGAGACTCCTCACCAACGTTCCAACCTCCTTTGATTTATCAGACCCATTCAACTCTGTTTCAATATTCCATCTGTGCCTGGTACACTGTGTATTTTTAAGACCTTCAAAGTTGGCAATGGTCGTATCCTAGCGTATTGGAGAATTTAGTCTATTATCTTCAAATTATTACATGGGATAAGTGGGTTTAGCTAACTCTAGGAGGATTCGTTGTGGTTTCAGTTTTATTCCCCCGCGATCATTGATGGTATTTTATTTTTCATTTGCTAAGAAGTTTTTGCATGAGAAAACAGCTAACCATGTGGTTTCTGTCTTTGGCTAATTTTAACTTCCTTCTTGTTAAATGTCCACCTTAAAATATTGCCTTCTGAGAGTCATAATTACTTCTCCAAATGTGTTCACCCAATTGTAGCATGTTATATGTGATTTAATATGTATTGTGCATGATCACATGAAATTCAGCATTTTATGTGGTCCTGTCTTCTCGCTCACCTTATAACCCTGCTTGGCTCTCAGGCCATGATCTTGAGGAAAGCTCAGAAAGAGAAGAGAAAAGATGCTCCATAGATGTGCGTGAACATTCATAAGAAGGTGGGGGGAGTTCTGTAAACATTTCTGTATATTCCTTCTACTTTAATAAACTGAACTTTTTCATGCCCCATAATTTTCTTGTTGCGCTTGGAAGAAAATAACTATTCTACAGATAGCTTACAAAAGAGTGGGCAAGAATTACAGTTACACAGACAGCTTTTACACGCATTTTTCCAGAACCCATAGCTTGAATGAAAGGCTCTTTTTCTCCTTTGCTCTACTTGTGATGAGAATAGTTTGTTTGACTCATACCAAACCAAATCAAGCATTTCTGTGGGCACAAAGAGGAATGTGGAGCAAAGAAAGATTTTCTTCCTAAAAAAGAATGTGTGCATGGAAAACAAAATTGCTTCAAATTTCATAACATCCTTACCATTAAGCATTGAAGGCAGATTCGGGTCAGTCCAATTTCCCTTGCAGATATTTGACTTTAAAAATCACATATTCAACTTTAAAAAATGGATTTGTATGAAATGATATATAAAAAAATCTCATGGTATATAAGTCATGATGAGTTTCAGCTTATGTTTAACCTCTGCCTCTTCATCTTTAAGAGATGCAAATTGCCTTCAGGCAGTAGTGGAAATGTCTTGTCCTAGTTCCTCCAAATCAGCCCCTGAAAGACGTTTACATTAGGAGCTCAGAGTGATGCTGAAATAAATGAGTTTCTTCAAAAGGCTGGCTGTCCCCTATCTAGGAAATTAAAAGTCACTGGGGAGAATTTCTTTAAAAGAGCAATAACAGATAAGTACACAGTTCTTGGCTTCGCAGTCCAACACTATTAGTACATTTTAGAACCTCAAATGACTGATCTTGTTCAACATGTGGCTAATTTTAAGAGGAAGAGCAAAACTTTGTCTAAATGACCGAAGTATCATACTTCTCAGTTGTTCAAAGATCTCAGATGTGTGACTGTACTTATTCAAAGAATGTCATGCATTTGGTCTACTCTCCAAGAATGTAACATTCCAAATGGATTTGAAATGTGATTTGGTTTGGAGCTGTGACAGTTCTTTGCAGGCACATGAGACTAGAAATGCTGGCAGTAGAGTCAGAAGATCTTCTCTATTCTGTTTTCCTTGAAACAAGGCAAACATCATCTTGCCTACCTCCTTACAGGCTGCTATAGGCACCCAAAGTGCAAAAAATCAAGTAGCCGAGGTACAGAGTGAGTCTTTGATGGTTCTCTTGGGCACACAGCTTTGCTCACTCTGCAACAAGCCTTGTGAAGTGAAGAAGGCAGGTGCCCTACTCGGACTCTGAAAAGGCCCAGCTGTTAAATGTTTATTCCCAGCAGAGTGCTCTTGGGAGGTGGTGGAAACTTTAAGAGGTGGGACTTAGCGGGATGTTTTAGGTCATCAGAGGCATGCTCTCAAAGGGGACTGTGGGACCCTAGTCTCTTCCTCTCTATTGCTTCCCAGCCACTAGGAAAGCAGCTTTGCTCCACCATGAGTTCTCGCCAGAATGCGCCATCACAGACCTAAAGAAATGAGACCAACCAATCAAGGACTGTAACCTCCAAAATAAACATTTATTTTAAAGAAAGGTTTATTAAGTAAACTGTAAGCCAAAACTAACCTTTTCTCTTCATAAGTTGATTATGTCAGGTATTTGTTCAGTAACAAAGAGCTGACTAACATGGTAGGCATCACCATGACTGCACCTATTTTATAGGTAAGGAAGGTAACATTTAGCAAAGCGAGGAGGAATGATTTGTTCAGCATCACAGCACAGAGTTAGCACATGTGAGAATCAAGAAACTAGAGCGATGTCCTTGACTCTAAACTATATTCTTTCTATACGATGTCATGAAATTCCTTTCTAAACTGTGAAGCACCTGAGAGATGTGAAGTGTTATGTGATTGGATTCTATTGACATTACTCCTGACATTCTGAGGTCAAATCCAGAAAATGCTGAGGTAATACTGGAAAGTCAAACCACCAGACTACTGATATAGCATCTCAGGAGAGGGCCCACACTCACATGGGAGCAATATGCCAAATATTTGGAGCACAAAATGCCACCATGGCACAAACGCTGGTTGTTAGCTGAGTAAAGAATTAATGAATTGGCACTCAGAATGAGGCGACAAGGAGAGGTGGCTGAAGGAATGAGAAGCTGGGAGGAAAGAGGAGAAGAATGAAGAGCCAAGCTAGGATGCAGACTCATCTGAAGAGTTGAACAGATGGGCTTTCCTCACTGAGTTCCCTTAAGAAAATTATGATACTAAATGCTGACATCCCAGTGGCCGTATCTGAATTGCAATGTGCCAAGGGACTGCTACATCCTTTCCAGTCTAACCCCAGATGCATACACTCTGTCTCCTGACTGTCAACTCAGTGATCTCTCTATTCGATGGCTTTCTCTGGTAGGCAGAACTCACTCTGCCCAAGCACAGGTGGGCAGGAAATGCCTGAGAACTAAAAGCCCTCTCCTCCATGGGATGCCGATGGGAGCTGGTGCCTAAATGCCCTGGTTCCTCACCCTCAGGCATGCCACTCTGAGCATTTCTCTTCACTGGCTTCTGAGTTGCATGTGGTTTTGAGGTCCAAATCCTCACTGGGCTTGCTTGCTTGGCAATGCTTCTTTCTTTGGCTGACTTATCTCTTTGTTTACCTACTTCCCTACTTGTGCTTCCTTCACCTCGCAAATAAGTTATTTACATCTGAATCCTTGTTTCCAAGTCAACTTCTAGAACTCACATAAGACGCATCTTGCTACAGAGGATCCTGGCCAATTTGGAGAGTAGCAGTACCCCGTAGGAAAGGATCTGGGATGAGGGACCTAAAGGAAGGACTAGGAAGATAGCCAAGAAATGCATTGCAAGAAGACACAGGTGACAGTAGACAGTGGAAGATGATTGTACGGGACACAGGAGCCACATTAAAGTGAAGGCAAGGCAGTGTAGAGAGGCATCCAGCCCTCTAACAAGAAGAACCGTAAGTCCCAGGTGAAGTGTGAGGGTACCTAGGTCCCGTTCATATCTGTCATAGCAGAAAGGGCCCAACTCCCAAGGACAGTGAAATGCCACTGACCAGTGTGGGCTATGCCAGGAGAATTGAAGTGGAGAGAAATTCACTGTTTATTAGAGCCAATCATGATCTTGGGCAGGAATTAATCCACCCTCTTCTGCAGATGAAGAACCAAGAGTCAGAGAGGACCAATGTCTTCCCCTAAATCACACAACCACTAAACCAACCAGAAATGGAATCTGCCCTGGGTACTTTACGATCGCTCCATGTTATACTGAAAAGTCATCAAGTTAGAATTTTCTCTCTCAGCCTTAATGGTTATTTTGACTACCTAAACGTCTAGAAAAGGACAAATTAGAATGAAGTCTCAATTTCCTTCTGAGTGCTGACACCCACCTAGAAGGGCTAACTACATGACCTAAAGTCTATCTATCTTAAAAACTGTGCATAATAACCTTCCATCACCTAATGGGAATGCTGCTGTGAGTTTTAATTACCATTCATTAAAGGCACAGATGTGGTCTGCTTAATGAAATGCTCTAAATGAATTTCATGATGGTTTTGCCAGGTCATAAAGAACCAACAAACACTCAAGAATCCGACCATTTTGGTCAATGTTGATCTTCTATCATTGTCATAATTATTATATATAAAATGATAGTGTAGAATAATAATAAATAGTGTATTGTATATGTCTGGCTTCTTCTTAAATTCAAATGAAAAATGTTTACTGTTGAAGAAAAAACACATGTGTCCCTAGGAGTCCTAAGACTCCTTTCAAAGTGCAGATTGTACAGACTTCCATGGAGGGCTCTAGGATTAAGATTCAATAGGCTTGTCAATTCCCCTCCACCTCCTGCAGGGCTGCAGGTACTTAGGGAGACACTGTACCTCTGGGGCACTTTGCTAAGCTCTGAGTCCCTCTTGTATACATTCTTGAAACACCTGAGTAGGGTGGCTCTAGAGGGGCACTGATGGCCTTAGTAGGGCTGGTTAGAGTGAACAAGCACATACAAATAGACCAACATGATTCTTGGCAGTTTTTAGTATACTCTTTAATAATATTGTACTTTGTATTTTTAGTATCTGAATATTGTGTTGTTAATAACATTACACTTCTCTCTGTAGGTGAATACCTCGTCATGATGAAGATAAACAGCCAAAAACTGGATTCCTGCAAACAGAAGACTGAAGATTGAAGGAGCTGTGAAGATCATTTAGTTCCGCCCCCTAATGAGTAAGGAGACCTCGGGCAGGAGGACAGGCCTTGCCTAAGGTCACCTTGCGCATCACTGGGAAACCGGAGCTCCTGAATCTTGATTCGTGGTCCTTTCCCCAAGACCTGCAGGATGATGTTTTGTCCTGAAGGACTGTATGCCACCAGCTCTTCCTTGCTTCAATGCCTGTTTCTGAGACTAAACAAATCCAATTGTCCATGGAAGTGTTCTTGTGCTCGGAGAAGAGGAAGAGGCGCCTGCTCCTCCATCCTTGCTGTTACTACTTCCTGGAGATCCTCGGGATCAAAGAGGAACTACCATATGCAAAGCTGAAACATTTCTAGACGTTCCAGGATGAAAGGCAAATAAAAACATTTTGCAAGTTGTCCTTTACACTTATCGTGGGCTTCACAGGGTAGGACCTGAACACCAGTGCGAAGATGGTGCTAACTGTAAGTCTAGGAAGCTGTGCATGTGTCCTCCCATTCTAAGAGGGTGCCCACATGCGGAATGGGCAGATCACAGAGCACAGGGGGATGATCAGGGTTGTTCAGCAAAACAATGTACAGGGTGAATATCTATCTCTTTGCACTGGAGTGTGCTACACTCTCGGTCACCTTCAACACCTAAACAGCAGGTGGCCTGCAAAACAGCATGATTTCAGGGCCTTGGGAGTGCTGCTCTGTCTCCCTTTCTGCAGCAAGTTTCTTGGCTGTCATCAAAAAGAGCACCACTGATGTCACTTTTGTCCTACTTTTAGGTCCCTGTTAATGTATAAGTACCCTGGTAAAAATGAACCAAGATATTACCAGTCATTTTCTCCCTTTACTAAACAGAAAATCTCAGAGCATGAATTTGGGTAAGAAAAAAAGACAGCATACGCCCAAGGACCCTGGATGCTTTCAGAAGTAGGAGAAAAAGATGCCACTCAGGGAAAGAGATGACTGGGAAGCTGTGGCACTGAAGTTGATGACCGAAAGTTTTACTTCTGGGGTCGATATAGCATGCTCTGTGTTCTTCAAGCTTAATTCATGTAATCATTCTTATGAAGTAGATACCATTATAATCACTTCCCTTAGAAATGAGGACATAGAGAGGTTACGTAACTTGCTCAAGGACGCATAGCTGATAAATAGCAGATTTCTAATCTAGGCAGTCTGGCTCCAGTGTCTGACTCCGAGCCACCATACTGGCTATATTTGTATATTACAATTTCACCACTGTAAGTGGTATGGTTGGTTGACCTTGTTTGTCTCCCCGCTGGAGTGGTCTAATGAGACTCTTTCCTGTTGCCTGTCTGTGTGATGGGATGTGTTGTGTATTCAAAGCCCAAAAGCTCTATTTTCTTGTTGACCCCTCCAGTATACCGTGTGCCCCAGAGAGACCCTCACAAGAGAAGACCGAGGTGTTGGTAGCCCCTCTATAAATGGATCTCTCAACAAGGAGCTGAGGTGGCCAGGGAGGACAGAGGGCTGGGTGCAGGGCAGAAATGGAGGGCTACTTATTTAGCTTGGATGCTGGGAAGAGCAGAGCTGACTCCCCCGCTGTGTACTCAGTCCTAGAATCCTAACGAGGTTTCTGTCTCTGTGAATGAATAAGCCCCACGCCGGTTCTGAAGAAATGAGGTAATGGCATTTAGGTTAGAAATACATGAATAATACAGATGCTAGAACGGGCAGTGCCACCAATCTGGCGTCCTTCACGTACAAATAGAGGACTGGGGATCTGGGCCATTCGAGGTAGCACTTTTCACAAATATCACATGTCAATAATTTAAGAGGCAATGTTTAAGGGTGGGAAATACAGAGTCCCAGGTGTATGTCCTCCTCACTTCACTGTCCGAGCCCGTGCAGCTCCCAGGTCTCTGCGGGTATATGGCGGGCTGTGGGAGGCTTTTGAAACACTCTTTCATGCAGACACTTCATTTAGATTCCTTCAGATACTTGGGATTTCGGATCAGCATTTAGAAGAGGGTCAAATAACGTAGAAATACGTTTCAAAAGTTTTTAACTTCCTTAATTTAATAAAAGAGTAAAGCAAAAGATATCCGTGAATTTAGGAAGAAAAACCTGAAGTCTTGTTTTATACGGAATTTACTTATACCCCCCTGTCGGATCCCCAGCAAAATAGAGTCTAATATAATTTATAGCAAAATTAATGAGTTGCTGCAACAATAATTTATTTTTATAGCGGTATTTATTAAACCTCTTGAATACGGCATCATACACAAAATGCTTTGCATGCGTAGATGATTGTATTTATATACTACTGTAAAACTGATAGATTTTTCAGTTGCACTAACAATCTCAAGTTTGAATTCAGTGACAGTGGTCCTTAGCCCCAGTCCCAGCTGAGACAGGCAGCTGGCTAAAAAAATTGGAAGGAGGGGTGCTGGCTTCTTGTTTCCCAGCTGAGTAAGTTAGAGCTGAATGACGGCTGTGGTGACTGGGCCATGTCAAGATTACCAATGAAGCATTGATGAAGCATTTAAACCCAACATGTTGTATATATGCTACTATTAACTTAATTGGTTATTCAATACTTAAAATAAGATAGTTGGAGATGTATACTAAAACATCTTATATCACAGAGGTTTCCTGCATGAAACACAGTCCAAAAGAAGTCATGTTCCATCAGTGCAGATGTGACAAGAAAATAAACCATTTTCATGAGGCCAAACCATGTGTCCGATTCGATTTAACAAAATGAATAGAATACAAGTTTCTCTTACCTTACATGAAATGTGATTGAGAAAACAGGATCTCCTGAAAACATTATCTGATTAGATGATCACAGAAATATGGTCGTGTCAAGAAATTTATCAGATGCATCCTTTTCCCAAGTTAAAAACAAATGCCAGCAGCCTGGGAAGAGGGGTAAGACAAGATAGCAGAGATTAGTAGTAGTATTTTTTAACTCCACAATAGCAAGAGAAAACAAACTGTGGACTGTCAAAACGAAGTCAAGGAAGCTGAGTGTTGTCCTTGGCAGACATGGTGTCTCTGTCACGCTGTGCATCTGGGCCACCACAGGCTTCACTTTGGGTCAGAGAGTGGTCAGCTGGCCATCTCTCCTATTGTTCCAACTGTCCTACCCCGGCCCCTAGGGGCAGAAGGGGATGGTTTCTTTAAGGAATTGGGCTATTTATAAAATAAATATAAAATCTAATATCTATTAGGCACAAATGATAGTGTAAGAGAGCTCCAGCAGCTGTATATTTGCTGAACATCAGGCTCCTGTGAGCATAAATTGCCCCGTACCGAGGAGAAATACAATACAGTTCATCAGAGACTTGGCTGCAAGGTGCAGCCGCTTGTCTGTGGGCAAGTAATGACTTGCGTTTTCAGCTGCTTCTTGGTAAGAGCCTTAGTAATTGGAATCAGTTATTCAAAACATCGCTAAATGTGATTTAAATGGCAAGGATTTAATAACAGAGAAAGAAGCCATTAAAGAGGTTCAAGCAGGGGAGAAGGGAATTCCGTTTTTTAGAGCAGAGGGAGAAAAATAAAGCAATTACTTGATGTAAAGGCCAGAAACAGGACTCCTGCTGTCACGGAGAAATCAAATCTGTCAGCAATTAGTGGGATCTTAGGAGGTAAAGAACTCTCCAGTGTTGAGCAGTGAATAAGGGGTTAGCAATTATATGAACTGATAAAAGTGTTCTGGTTTCCAAACAGCAGGTTAACAAGCCTTACTTTTTTCATAACTTGATGCAGATGTGATGGTCACACTTTTCAGGATATTTTTCAGTGGTTCGCCAGGAAAGTTCCTTAATAAGCACATTGTGAAACCTCTTTCCATCTCAGACTATCTTAGTACCACCTAATCTCAAATAGCATGCTGGAGAGTATCTTGCTAGCAGAGGTCTTCTTTCTTTTTAAAATTAAAAAATAGAATAATAACTTCCCTGAGCATCCAATTTAAAAAATCAAATGAGAAATCTACCTCTGTGTCCACTCCTCCCATGGGGTTGGTAGTTCCTGGCATTTGTTAGCACAAAAAGAACATTATATGGCAGAAAATAGGAAAACTTGTCACCAAATGAGTAAGCGAAATTTACTGTTGTACAGTCTCAGGAATCAAAAAAATCTGACTCCTATAGGAGAGAGCTCTTTAAAAATTATTTTGTATTGATGGATATGGGGTGCAAAACTCAGTCTAAGTGAAATCACAGCAAAAAGATCAATTGTTCTGTCACAAAAACAGTCACAGCCTTTCAATTCAAGAAGCTACTCAATAAACGGTGAGTATCTGAAGTAAGGTCATTTGAAAAGGCTCCCGTAGAATATGCCTCTTTCACAAGCTATGGTGTGGCCTGTTTGTGTTTTCTCTGATGTGTACTGTGGTTAAAGACATAAGCCCTTAGATCTGAGCAACAATACTGCAAGGAAATTTATCATCAAGCATGTGTTGCTGATTTCTCAATTAACAGGAGACATTTTTCCTTTTTTTCAAATAAGAAATTCAGTCTTAAAATATTAGAGAATTGAGGACTCCCTGCTTCTACCTTAATAACTGGATAAGCTAATTGTTAGATATTTTTAACAATCAGTGTACCTTGAGGAATTTTCTATTTTGAGCAAAACTCCTCTGATCAGAAAAATCTTAGCCCTCCTTCCTGGCAGATCATTGCCATGAGCCTGCAGTGCTCCCGCTGCTGAAATAGCTCTGTGTCCTTAAAGGCCAGCGATTGTGAAACATCTGTGAAACCCAAAGTGATTCGGAAGTGTGGGCTCTCTGGAGTGTCGTTCTAAGGGTGCCTTTTACCCCAACTGACTCTAAAATCAATGTAAGTTCCGTTATTTTTCTCCTTTGCAACGTGACTTTCAGTTTTAAATTATAATTATATACTATACTATGTATACTATATATATTTTATGTTAAAATGCAATGTTATTATTCTTTAAATATCATATTCATTGTATGCAGATTTACGAAGAACATCTCACAGACTTTGTTTAGTGGGATTGAGACCAGGAACTGGTAGGAAACTGGGAGCCAGGAACATCAGTTTGAGCAGTTAGTTTTGTTTTAGGAGCCAGAGCTGATGTCAAATACCCCCAGGGCACAAACCATGTAGACATCCAAATGTCCCATACCCCAAAGTGAGATTCATTAAAACTCACACCTAAGCAAGACTGTGCTAAGTATTGTGTATTCATTGCTGGTTAGGTTTCATTTTATTATACTGAAAATATATAACTGGTATGTGTGTTTATATGTATGTCTATTTAAATTTAGAGGACTGCAATTTTTGGACTTCTTTAATTAATTCCTGATCTCTTTACCACTTCCCATTGTCCAACTACAAAATTCACTTAATTCTAAAAGACACAGAAAGTAACTAAATTAAGGAAGTGAGAAAGCTGGAAACTACCAGACAGAAGTACCCAGTATAGCGGGGTTGTTCCATGGAAGAGTTTGCTGTTTCAGTAGAAATGTTCGGCTACAGGTTTCCCAAGAAATGACGGCACTGAAATTCTCACAAGCTGATCGAATCCTCACTTTTCGGCTGGTTGATGCACTGCCAGGCTCTGGTCTCATCCCAGTGAGGATGGTCTTGCATCAAACTGGGTTTTAATAAGAGCACTGAGGGCTTTTTTTCCACATGACCTTGCCCCCAGCTTTGAAAGACTCTGCTGTCTTTAGCAAAAAGGTCTTCAATTTCTTAATCTAGTGGTAGGAATGATATTGTTTGCCAGAATGTCCTTGAAGTTTCCTACATTCTCTGAAAGTTATAAAAGTGATAATGTAAACTTCTTAAGAAAACAATTGGAGTAAAAAAATCTCTTTTTCAAGGTAGAGCAAACAAAAGTGATGCTCTTCACTGGATGTGGAGTTCTCCAGGAATTTCTCATAGGCTTTATTTATGTTAGGGTTAGCATTAATTCTAGTTTCTGGTTCAAACACAAGCAAACTAACCAAAACAGAGATGTATCGAGCTTGTCCCAGTAGAATGCAATTGTGAGACAAATATCTTTTTAAAAAATGCTTCTCATAACATCAATAGAAGCTGAAGGGCTTTAAATTGACCATGCAGGGAACCCAATATTGTTAAATATAACCTATCAAGTCATGTGCAGAATTGTTGCAATAATGTCTGTACCGACAGGGTCCTGGAAGACTCTTCACAGGCTGGAGATAAATTCATGCAGAGTAAGTTTCAAAGTTTACTCCTGCCCATAAAAGCTGCCTGGGAATAAAATAGTTAACCAAAATTTTCTGCCATGTTCTGGCCACAGGAGGCAGCTTCCAGAGTGCCAGGAATGGAGGCCTCCGCCAGAGCAGGGGCCATACGAGAGTCCCGGTGACAGCTGCACCGAGTGCCCGGCGTCGGGACGGTGAGCCACTCTGCTTCAGGATCAGTCAGTGCTGGGTCTTGGTGATCATTCAGTTTATTGTGAAACTCAGAACAGTCCCCCAGGAGCGACGGTGTGAAGGCTGTCACTCTCCCCTTTCACAGAATGGGGACTGTTGGCAGGAACAGCACCGCTTTCATGAATTGTCTATCAGCGATCGCCAACCAGGAGCCAAGACCATTGCCAAGTTATAAATCTGAACCCTTCCTGCTGGGACATTGAATGTGACTTTTGATATGTCCAGCTTGGACAAGTCTTTTGTTTGTTTGTTTGCAGTACTGGGAGTTGAACCCAGGGCCTTCGCACAGAACTATATCGTTAGCCCTTTTTATTTTTTAATTTGAGACCGGCTCCTACTAAGTCGTTAAGTTGCCCAGGCTGGACTCAACTTTGTAGTCTTCTTGTCTCCAATGCCCAGAATGCTGGGACTACAGGTGTGTGCCGCCATGCTTGACTCAGAGGGAGCCTCTTAAACTTGGAATTTGGATCCCATCGCTGCCCTGTTTAGTACACTTTAGGCCCACTCCGGAAAATCTGAGCCCTTGCAGGGGCCTGCAGAGTGCTGTACAGTCTGGCTTGTCTACCCATTTCCCAGTTTTCAGTCCCCCAGAGTCCTTAATTCTACACCCACTTCTCCCGCACTCCAGGGTCTCCTGTTCTGAGCAATGAATAAGATTGAGGTAGCACAGAAGTGCAGATAGGCTGAGCAGGAAATATGAGATTTCAAACTCTGTTTTTTAATTTTGTGATTTTGATCCACTTGAATTCTGATTAATCAAATTTCCAAACAGACACAACCAAGGGGTGAGACATCGGTAAAGCATGCTAGCATTGTCAAGCTATGTGGCTGGGCCGGTTCTTTTAATCGGGTCCACAGGCCAGGACAGCAAGTGGGGTGACCTGGGCCACCTCCTTGCCACAGGGAGTTTCTTACTTTCTCTGTAGTCATGTTGTGCAGAAGCCTGTGCTTCCCTGATGCAATCTCAACCTTCCCGGGCAGGCGGATGGGCCACGCAGTGAGGGGTACATATTGACAGCGCTTACACCATCTGTGAAGGGCTGCTGATTGTAGCGACAAACTCTTGATGGCAACCCAGAGGTGATTATTCAAAGGTCATCTGCATCATGCCTCCTTCCCCCCACCAAAAAAAAGAAACAAAGAAAAACTGGGTATCTTTAGCATAGGAATTTTTTTTGAGTATTGGTAACTTATCTTTTAGAAAATCTGCTTGTGAGAACAAATCTTAAGTACAATGTAGAGTGGTCATGTGTAATTTTGCTTATTTTTCCCTAAAACAAATGCTGATACATATATGTGGAAATGGCAACATCTGTGAGATTAAACAAAGGGAGAATTAAATGTCGTTGGTTTCAGCTAGTCTTTTAATATGGAACTCAGCTTCTTAGCTCGTCTTCTTGGGGTTTCTTTCCTCTGAGTGTCATCCCTGTTGTGTTTTCATACTAACATTTTCATATATGGCTTAGTGACCTCCCCCATGTCTATAGAAATAACTGCCAGTTTACCAATCCATCATAATGAAATTTTTCTATAATTAATAATAAAACCTTCAAGAAATGAAAAAACTTTGATGCAAAGCCTCATTCCTCAGATAGAATCACAAAGCATTGTTGATACAGTATCCAAGTAGCTAATTCAGGACTAAAAAACAATAGAGGCAAATCTGTTCACTCTAACTAGTTCTGTGACCCGGAAAGAGATGGGACATTTTAGAAATGGGCTCTCAGAGTTTCCTACCTTATGTTGCTATTTTGACTGTCATCGGGGTTTCCTTCTAGAACAAGGGTATTCTGCAGTTCCATAGGATTCTTGCCTCCAGAGAACTACACCATTTCAACCCTGTCTAGTTTTCCTCTCCTCCTCTGACACAGCCCTGCCTCTTAGGGAACTGAGTGGCTAAAAATGCGTATTGCTCTGACAGAACAAGACCCTCATGGTGGAAGTTAGGTATCACTGGTTACTAATAGCCTTTAAATGTGTCTTCAAAAAAAGATTGTCTTGTACTAGAGGAAGTGAAATTGGGAATGCCTCTTGCCCATCTTAGTTTCTGAAATGTTTCTACTTTACTTAGCAAGGTTTTAAAAGACACTATCAAAAAAGAGGCAATACAAATTAGAGGCATTGCAGTCATTACGTAGAAAACAAAGGAACTGTCAAAGGCAAATGGAATAGAATGGCTAGATGTAGATGGAACCTCACTATAATGTCGTCTCTGGAAATAGGTCATGGGTCTTTGTACCTACTGAAATTCTTAGAAGGAGAAAGTTTTCAACTACCATAAATGGGGGACATCCTTTGGGCTTGATACCGTAAAGAACCAGAGTAATTGTAAGTTGATAAATGTGTTAGGTGCAGAAGTCTGGGTGGTAGCAGGTGGTGACTGTACTCTTGGCGTGGTTTTCTCTCATGTGAATAGAAAAGTTCAAAATCAGTTCTGCTTTTGCCGCCTTATGTTAATGTGATGTCTATTATAAAATTCTACCACTGACCTATCAATAATTCAAAATTATCTTAGTTTTTCTCTTTCCCTGTTTGCAATAAGGAATCTTTGCTGGTTTATGTATCCTCTTGCCTGCTCCTAAGTACTTTTACTCTCAGGTATACACCTGTGAAGCAGCTCAAAGAAGTTAGGGATGTGATCTGCTGTGGTGAAATGGAGCAAGACTAGTTGTTCTCTTTACAGTGAAGCACGCAGTTATTACTGTCTTTTGCATTGTGAGCTCTGTGTTCCCACCAGTTGAGCCAACGACACCATGACTACATTTAGAGACTTCGGAATCATTTAGGGACTTTATGGTCCATGTTAAATGTGCTGTGGTGGAATGATCAATGAAATGGAATTCAGGAGACCTGGGTTCTGTTATCATCCCATTTACATGGAGTGATCAATGCCCTACACTACAGTTTTCCTATTTATAGAATGGGGATAAGAATGCCTGCCATGTCTACTATACAGGTTTGCCATGATGCATAGCAACTGTGATATTTAATAGATGTTGCTAACACGAATAAGTTACAAGACGATGTTTTTCATATAACTAAAAATTGCATATCTAAGAAAAAATTCACTTACTAAAGCCCTGTAACAAGCTCTTGTCATCCATATGTAGTGTTAACGTGAAGTAGCTAGTGTTCTTGCGACCAAAGGGACACGGTCGTGATTGTGGTCCATCCCTATTTTTTCCTACATCTACTGGTAGTACATATCAAATTTTTAAAATTGCTACCCATGAAGTGCATTTGGGGTCCGTGGCCCCTGCACACCTGGCCCGTGTCGTGGTGAACACCAGGCTGAAGTGGTGGCCTTTGTGCCCTGCTCGTTGTTATCCCCGGGTGCCAGAGTCACTTGAATACTTGAGCAAGGGAAGCAGCCATCTCCAGTCTCAAGTCAGTTTCAGCTCTTGAGATCTGAAAGGCAGCCACTTGGAGTTCATTACACACTTCTACTCAACACTCCTGCCTTAACATTGTGTTGCACAAGAATTCTAAATTCGTTTTGGCTGCATTACAAGGCCCGTTTTCTGCCTGGATGCCCAGGTCTCTCTTTCTTTCTATTGTCTCTGGTTGGTGTCCAGGAATAAAGGATACTTAACATTTAAAAAGACAGAATTGTTTGCAATGAAAATACTTCCCGCTAACTGGCACTCCTTGAGAACTTTAAAGACGCAAATGAGGACAGTCACTTCCTTTGGAAGCATACTTATTTTTATGCATCTTTTCTGGAAAAAAAAGGAGTTAGCTTTTATATATTTTGTGATTCATAATTTATGTTTGCAGTGTGAGAACTTTAGGAAAAAGAGAAAACTGAGTAAATGGTAATTTTAATTCTGATATACCTGGTCGACACAATTTATGTACGAAAACAGAATACTTTCTCACTAGCTTTTTGTGACCTACTAACCTTTCCAACTGGGATGTGTGTTGTAAAATGCGTCTCTGACATTTTTTATTGATAAAGAGAATCCACTAGGAAGTAATTTACTTCTACTAGCCAGCAGTAAGCAACAGTGTTGCGAGGTTTAATCAGGCTTGGAAGCCTTTGCTTTTCTGTTTTAAGTGTGGCATATCTAGAAAGTATTCTCCGCAGTAGTGTGCTATTTACAGACATATGTCTGTCAGTCAAAGAAAAGGAAAAGCCATTTAACTGCTTGGAGAAACTAAAGAGCAGCAATGGGTTTCGGGAGAAAGGAGAGGCAACGGGGCCTGTTTTACTAAGTGTGTGTGTGCATGAGGGTGTGTGTGTGTGTGTGTGTGTGTGTGTGTGTGTGTGTGTGTGTGTGTGAGTGTGTGTGTGTTGTGCGTGTGTGTGTGTTGTTTTCCACAAGGAGAAACTAATCTCTTGGCTTAGATCCACCTTAGTATTAGCCTCAGTCCTCTCTCTCCCTCCTTTGCTCTAAATCATTATTAAGTTTATTACTCCTTTTTTCTCTTGCTGGAGAAGATTAATGGCTTTCCCTGGGCAGAGGGAACTCTGCAGAGCGCAGTGGCTCTATAAATAGCACCTGCTGCTAATTCTCCAGTGCCCGGTATCTTCCCAACACATCTTGGTCTTTAAACAATTTGTTCGGAAGAAGAAAGCTAAGGGTCACTGTGCACTTTGGTGTTGCTCGAAATGTGTTTTTTGGATAGTGGGTTTTTCTCCAGGAAGTTGGGCCTGGCAGAGCCTTCCTGCACCTCCCCAGGGAGGTATGCCTCACTAACCAGGCTTGTGAGGCTATCACAGAACCGGCTGGACCTATGGGGGTGGTGCTGTGTGAATAGCTTTGGCCATTAGCTCCCCCCACCTTTTCTAATTTCTTCTCTCCCAGTAGGTTTTAGGCTCAGCAAAGCTGTTCCAATAGCCTGGAGGAGATGTGACTTCATGGTGTTATAAAACACAAAAAGGGAAAATGCTGGGAAAGTTGCACTGCTAAGGTCCAGTGACTCATGGCTGTGGAAAATGGAAGGCTTCTGGACAATGCAGATGGCAGGAAGGAGCAGTGATCAGCATTTTTAAACTGTCTTCATCTATGGGAGCTTCTGACCTGCATGCACATTGCCAGTTCAGTAGATCTTTGTGGAATGGACAGATGGATGGATGGATGGATGGATGGACGGATGAAAATCCCTCAGATTTGTAGTACAATGCAGGATTTCTCCACTTCAGCACTGCTGACTCATTGCGTGTGGCTGGGGAGCTGTACCATACATTGTGAATGCAGCATCCTGGGCCTCTATCCACTAGATACCGGTAGTATGCCTTCAAGTATGACAATAAAAATGTTTCCCGACATTACCAAATGTCCTCTGCTGTAAAAAAATTGTCCCCATTAAGAACGATAAGGTCAAAGGGAGTCTTGCTTTTATTTCTTCTGAACTTCAGATGAGCTCACTCCAAAAAATGGGACCATTCTAAGTAAATATAGGAAACTATATTGATTGAATCTAAGAAATTAACAATACTGCAGCCACGAACTCATTTGACCTCCTTGTTTGTTTTATTTTGAGAGATTTTTTGTGGAGCGTATGATGTGTGCTCTTATGGTAAGATCATGATCCTTGAATCAAGCAACGTCATGCTGTTACATTCTGGAGCTGCTGGCCTGTGGTTGGCCACAGTTCTGGGCCAGAGAACAAAATGGCAGCTTCACGCCTTCTGTCATCATCAGGATGCTGGATGGACAAATTGGCTATTTTCCCATGTTCTTCCCCTTGGATGAGTTAGTGGACTGCCCTTGTGAGTGGAAACAGAAAACCAGTCCAGTTTTCATGGCTTCAGGGCCATGAGATATAATGAGCTGTGTACCCCATGCTACAGGTCACATGATAGCTTTTTGGGGGTCACGACATCTTTTGTTTAGAGGAATAATATGACATTAAATATTTGTGCTCACTAATAGAACCAGGCCTCCCAATTTCAAATGTAATTGAGATTTTAAAGAAACATCTAAGACAACTTTCCCATCTGTCTTTTCCAGAAATACATCAGTGTAACACAGAAAGGCAAAATGTAGTCCTCAGACATAGACATCCTTGATTTCTCATCGTCCTCAGCCTCAACCTGAAGGTATTCTCAATAGTGATTTGCCAATATCTGGGTCTTAACAATTTGTAACCTACTTGTCTCCACATTCTACAAGCTTCTAAGCATTCTTTTTATTTATATGCAACTAAAATGACTCAACACAACCCTATACTACAGGCTCTTGGAAGTTAAACATTCCTGTCCCCATACTTCCATGCATCCACTCATTCGCACATACATTCTTTCAATAAATATTTATTGAACATATTAGTACAACTACAGTGTACTAGATTTTCCTGCTTCCACTGAATTTCCATTTTGCTCTCTCTGCTTGCTAGCCTCTTCTGTCTTGACCTCACATATGATCCCTGCAAAGCACCACAAAGGAAAAGACAGTCCACTGTATAAGGGGCTAAATTGAATGGTGGTCAGCACTAGGAATGTCTCACTGGCCTTGTTCCTGCTCAGGATCTGCTTGGCAGGGTGCTGTACTCCCAAGGTCCGTCTGTCCCTCTATATAGGCCTATTCCCTCCCAACTCTTCCTGGATCTGAGAAATTGCCTTTCCAGTACACACTTCATTTCCAGCTGCTATGAAACACCTTTGTTATTGTTTTGTAATATAATCTGGGTCTTTTGCATCAACCATCTTCTTCCGAACTAGTAAACACCAAAGAGATCCTAGCAAAGTATTTTCCTATGCAATTGGCCAATCCATCAACCACCACAGGTAGAAGGAAGATAGCCTACAAGTTGTCCTTCCCTTTACAGAACAAAAGCCCTGGGGTAGCTTAAAAAATAATCCCATTACACCATTACCTAAGTGTACTCATTTCTTCCTTTATCTCTATCCCCAAATACAAACAAGGTACTAATTCTTATTAGTACCAATCATGAAAAAGAAATTCATGGAGCTCTGCCTTAGGTTAAATGGGTATTTCCTTTTGAGAAACATTAATATAAGTCTTCATGAAAGTGATTATTGCAATAAATGGGTCAGAATGAGATTTGTTGATTTATTCATTCTATTTCTGTCCAAGGACCTTAGGAAAGTGTAGATTAGCTTATAATTGGGAATGTACTTGTAGTTATACCAGAAAAAAAAACAACTAACACTGTTGTATTGAGCATTTGGGCTATTTTTCATAAGACTCAAACTATGAAAAGAGTATATTTTGCTCTGAGGCAATTCTGAGTTCCTTGCTAGCATTTACAGTGAACAATTCAAGCTGCTCCCTCTTTGGGTATAAGACAGAAAGATATCAGAGGAAGAGAGCTTTCAGCAATTCAAGATTAATGTCAAGATGAGTTGGATTGGAATGCAAAGAGCTAATGGGAAACCCACTGTGGTGTGTGCACAAGTATGAGTGGGCAGATCTATCTACCTACCTATCTATTTATCTATCTATCTATCATCTATTTATCATCTATCTATCCATATATATGTATAAAATGAACATAGGAATGAAACAAAGGAACAGTGAAAAGAGCCCTCCAGCTGTCACCACTGTGCACTGCCTAATATAAATAAAGTCAATTGTAGCATAAATGATAAAGATACATGCTTTTCTGTATTTAGAAGTGAATATTGGGATAGCATTTCTTTTAATGAATCCACTCTGATACCCATTCTTATTTTTATAAGTAGACAATATTAATGAAGCACTTGCTATATATCAGACACTATGTAAACCTAATTCTTAGCACTACTTAAATCTTCGTAGCAACCTTATGGAGTCATCCTACCAGTCCCCATTTACTGATAAAGAAAGGTGGGGCTTAATCAGAAGTCACCTAGCTCCACTTTTATCAGCAAGTGGCAGAATAGGATTCAGTCCCCCAGCTGCAGTCCTAGGCGGGGCTGTAGCTAAGAGGCGGCATACTCGCCTCACATAGGTGAAGCCCTGGGTCCCATCCCCAGCATCACAAACAACAATGTCAGCGACTGGGCTCTTTGCTGCTTTATATTACCTCCCATGATACCAGTTCGATTATTTATTTCCCATTTTGTTCTATTTTGATTTTCTTACCTCATGTTAAAAATCATACTATATTTATTTTTTACTATGTTAAGCTATGCAGTGGTTTTTAAGATTCTGATCTGATCCTGCAGCAATTTTTTTACTAAGTATGGAAAACATCTCTTGCCTTATCCCACTGTGGCAAAAACAGAAACAATGACTTCCATGAAAGTTATGTGTTCCATGATTCTGTTGAAGTCATTCTATCCTTAAATGGAACATTCAGGTACATTTAGAGTACTCATGTATTTGGTCAAATACATCTTTGCCCTCTGCACAATTTTAAACTTGGCACTTGTAAATCCCAGGATAATTCTTTGCACATGCCAAGTGTTTTTAAAGAAGTTTTGTTGAAATAAATAAGCACAGTATAATTTTTTTCTGAAGACTAAATATGACCCAAGAGTTCTTAAAACCTGTGAAGTTTGAGGATAATTTCAGTGCTAGAAATAGGCAAATTTTTATGATTTGGTAAAAAAGAGAATATCAAAATGGATTTCTAAGTATTTTCCCAAACCTGGCCTATGTTTCTCACACACTAACTTGTTTAGCAAGTGTCCCCCGCCCCTTGCAGCAACTGAAAGATAGTGATACTACTGTTGTCAATCAATGCTCTCTCACTGGCAGTCATTGTGTGTGGTACTAGATGCATATTTTACATTTGAATCTGTAGTAGTCTGTGTACTATGTGGCTACTTTTCTCCATTTGCAGATGGTGTGAGCCACTTCCCTGGAGATCCACACCTGAAACAGAATTATAAGTCAAACCTATGCTAGTTTATTTCTAGAGTCCCCAACAAGACGATAAGCTCTGCTACTCTGATGACTTTTTTCTATAAAATTTGTTCCCATCATTCATAAACAACCACAGAATGGAATCCTTACTCATTTTCTTTTTATTCCTCACCGATGATGAAAGGACAG
Organism: Hystrix cristata; assembly: GCA_004026905.1. Classification (NCBI taxonomy): domain Eukaryota; kingdom Metazoa; phylum Chordata; class Mammalia; order Rodentia; family Hystricidae; genus Hystrix; species Hystrix cristata. Next base: position 38,142 of record PVJO010016584.1, read on the forward strand.
TAACAAATGAAATGTCTCAGCCTTGCTTTGTTTCAAGTTACTTCCCCTTCATAAGGTCCCCTGTCACCCACATACGCACAATGCGGGGATGAATTTTTTTAACTAAATATACAGAAATATACTATTTCTCCTGGGATTATTGCTGACTGAAACTCAAGGTTCTGGACTAGATGCCTGAAGTCTGCCTCTGGTTCCAACTCTAGCATTTGACGCAGTGCTAGGTCTTCAAGGACTTGGGTTTCTCCATCTGCTTCCTCAGTGGCTCATTGGCTGTAGCACCAGGGGCCTTTAGCATAACACTGAATCTTCTATGACAGAACATAGAGAGATTCTCCTAGTGTAACAGGCCAAGAAGGTATGAATGTACCCTAATCCCTGGAACCCGTGAATGTTACCCTAGAGGCCAAAAGAGTGCATATCTTCACGAATGACGAAAAAATTAATTAAAGGTCTTGAAAGAAGATTCTGGATTTATGCAACCAAATGCATCTTTATAAGAGAGAGACAGGAGGGGATTTTAGATAGAAGATGAAGAAGTACTGTAACCACAGAAGGAGAGCTTGGAGGGATGTAGCCACAAGCCAAGGAATGTCTGGAGCCACCGGGAGGTGGGAGGCAAAGAACAGCTTTTCCTCTAGAGCTTTCAGAAGGAGTATGGTCCCACCAACATCTGGATTTCAGACTTCTCACCTCCCAGACTGTAAACGAATATATTTCTGTTGTTCTGGGCCACTCTTTTGTAATTGATTATTTATAGCAGCCACAGGAAACTAATATACGCAATCATGTCACAAAATGCTACTTGTGTTGGACTTTCCTATAAAATTTGTAGCAAAACATTTATACAGGACCATGCTGACTTCACGTAAGATGTTCGACTACTAATTAAGCATTCTCAATGCAACATCCATCCTAGTGTGGCAATGGGAAACTGTGACATGAGGTATGTTTGAACTATTTTCTTAGAAGAGATCTGAGGCTCTCTCCTGGTTTCCACGTGCTGTAAACAGGCTCAGGGTGTGTGTTAGTCAGTTTTACATTGCTATGACAAAACACCTGATAAAGTTAATTTAAAGGAGGATGTGTTTACTTTGGCTCAGGGTTTCAGAGATTTCAGTTTACAGTCACTTGGCTTCATTGTTTCTGAGAGCCAGTGATGAGGCACAGGCGGGCAAAAGTAGTTTGTTTCATAGTGGACAAGAAGCAGAATGAGAGAGACAAGAGGAGCCAGAGACAAAATACACTGATCAAAGTCACATCCCAGTGACCTACTTCTTCCAACTAGACCCAACTCCTCAAGTTGCCACCACCGCCTCATAGCACCATCAGCCAGAGACCAAACTTACAAGCATATGAGCTTTTAGGGGGTGTTTAAGATCCAAAGCATAACAGGGGTGTGTGTGTGTGTGTGTGTGTGTGTGTGTGTGTGTGTGTGTGTTTAATTTTTGACTGGAAAGGACAGAGCGAAGAGGAGTGAAAACAGTGTCCCCGCACACCCTTGCATGATAAGCAACTGCCCCAACGCCAAATCCAAACTGGAAGTGAAAAGCATTTATGAAGTGAAAGCATTGCAACGTTGGTAGACTCAGGTCAGGCTCTGAAAGGTCAGGAAAGCTCCCTTAGGTGCTGGCTTAGGATCCCTAGGGTGGAGGGCTGAAGGCTGAGCATTAGAGTATACTCATGGCTCAGAGAATTCCAACTTCTATAGAAGGGATCCTAGAAGTTTTATCATCCCACCACTGAGCTGCAACTAGAATTTCCTCCCATCACAGCTGTGTTTTCATTCGACCTCTAAATTAGCATCATCCATTCAATTCATGTATTTACTCATGTGTTCAGTGTCTGTATGCTTTCCATCTACCAGGCCACAACAATAGACATTACTAGGCGTTCACAGTCTTTTGGAATCAGTTGGAAGAAAAGGTGGATACTACTTTAGAGGAGTACACAAGGTGTTGAGGCAGCCAAGGTGGAATGAGACACTCAGCTGGAGGACCCCAGACTGGCTTGGTCAGGGGATATTTGAGCTGTGTACTTGCAAGTGAAGAGTGCTTGCCCTAGAGGAGCTCATTTCCTCTTTTAAAAGTCATTTCTTACATTGAACTGAAATGTGTGCTTCATTAATTTTTACCTGAGCTCTGAATGGTCATTTTAGCCCAAACTGGTGATGCTTGAGGACTTTGATCTCAATGGGTGGAAAGACATCAGGAAGGTATGAAACGTGCATTTGGTGAGTCTCTTCCTTCTGGAGAATTGGGAGAGAAAATGCAGAATGTTCTCATTTCTTGGATGATCAATTCTTTAATAAAATTTTAGGGGTGGCCAGAAGAAACTCTTTAGGTAGTGAATACAATAACAAGTGAATTTCTGGGAAAAAGGCCCACCTCTTGCTCCACGAAGCTGGGTAACCTCCCATGAGCAGTAGGAAGACAAAGATGCAGTGCAGGGCCTGACTTCTGCATAGTGTGATCAGCCATTTGAGCCAGAGAGACATCTGGAACCCTCTCCTATGTGGTCTGTCCTCGCTGACCCTACCCTGGCCCCTGCTCTAGTCATTCTCCCTGTCCCCATTCCCCCGTGTCCCTCCCGTGAATGACTGTGACAGCCGCCTGTCTGACCTTCATGGCTCCATATACTCACAACTTTCTCCAGTCCATTCTCTCGTCAGTAGTCAGGGATGCTGCACAAAAATGCTAATTGGATTGTGTTGGCCCAGCCTGAAGCTCTCCAGTACCTTCCTACTACCTGCAAACAAAATCTCAATTCTGTCATGAGGTTTATAAGCAGTGCAGGTTCTGGCTCTGCTGACCTGCTCGGTGACTTTCACACCATTCACCTTCCCATTCTCCACTGTCACAACACTGGGATTTTCTAAGTTCCTGACAACACTGGGCTCAATCACACCCAGGCCTCTGAACAGACTTTTTCCCGAGCCTGAAACCTCAAATTCCTAAACAATTCTCTCTTTTGCAGGTGTGCATGTGCGTGCGTGCACACACACACGCGTGCACACACATTTAGTTAGCCTAACTCTGGATTCTCCTCTATGTTTTGGTTCAAAGGCACTGCCTAGTCGATATGTACTCATGTGTGTCTGATTTATTTCGCTTAAGAGTACGCTTTCAAGGTGCCTCCATTTACCTATAAGAGTTTCAAGTTTATCCTTTTTATGGCAGATTGTATTAAAAAAAACCACATCTTTATCCATTCATCAGTTGCTGGGCATTTGGGTTGTTTCCAAGAGTTAGCTATTACAAATTGTGTTGCCGTAAGTGTAAATAGGGACAAAAATGTATACTAGATAATGTGAAAGAGAAAGAAAATATTCAAATGGGAAGAGAACTAGGGAGGAGGAACAGAAGGAAGAGAAAAAGAGGAGAAAATGGAAAAAT
>PVJO010016585.1:0-41526 GCA_004026905.1 Hystrix cristata
AGTAGAGGGTGGGACAGAGAGAGCAGGTCAGGATGAAATACTGACCACAGCAATGGGATGTCCTCATACGTTCCTCACTGTCAGGGTTGTGTGTGATGTGTGTGAGAATTTGTGAGAATATGTGTGTGTGTGTATGTGTGTGTGTGCATATGGGTTAGAATCACACACACACACGCACACACACACACACACACACACAGTGCCCGGGGCCGGCGCTGCTGTCAGGATCCCGGAGGGGCATCTATTCTCTGACACAAAGCCTGCTGTCTGGTGTCAGCTGGAAATGTCAGCTCTGCTGTGTGCCCGTCCTTGCTCTGGGCAGGGAAGCCTCCATGCCTCTCAGCCATTCCGCTCCGAAAGGCCTGGGGGTCTGACAGGCCCTGACTCTGGGCAGAATGGAGGGCTCAGGACGAGGCCAGGGGGGAGGGGATGGCAGCCTCTTCCCAGAGGCCTGGGAGGCAAGTCTCCATACAAACAAGAACAATCACTGATGTTCATTCCATGCTGACTGTGGTCCGGACACCTCGCTGGCATCAGCTCATTTTTAAGATGAAGAAACAGCATCTCAGAGAGGCCTGGAAACCTGCCCCAAGTCACACAGCTGGAAAATGACAGTGAAGGAGATGATATGTGGCTTACTTATCACCAATGTGTGCCTGGCAGAGCTGGGATTTGAACTCAGGTCTTCCTGGTTCCAGGGCCTGTGCTTTACCACTACCATCTTCTCTGAGCTCCGGAGTGAACCAGACCAATGGGGGTGTGTGTGAGAGAGGGCAGGCTCTGGAAGGGCTGATGCTGCCTGGAGGGGTCAGGAGGTAACGAGCGAGGTGCGGATGACAGCTGGGCACGCTCCAGGGATATGGGGAAGGGGGATGGCATTCCGGGGAAGAGGAGAGCCCAGCAAAGGCACAGAGCCATGAAATAGGGTGCCAAGTTCTGGTGGTTTATGGCCAGTCCATTGAGCAGGAAGATGACCTCCACGTCCCCCCGCCCCCACCTCAGCCTGGTTCAGAAAGCTTGATTGTCCCTACGCCCCTCCGCCCCCCTCCTGTAGGCTCCTGGGATATGGACAAGAAAGGAGCTTGTCTTTCCTGGCTCTGCTGGAGTCCTGCCGCTGAGATTTGGTTACCATGGCGACAGGCTCCATGGAAACTCGCAGCCGGCCTTTTCCAGGATGGGCCTGGACCCCAGCCCACCTGCTGATGCTTCGCCTCCCCTGTCCTCAGCATCCTGAGGCAATGCCTGGGTGGTCACTCCATGCTGTTTGCATCCCCGCCCCTCTGCCTTGGCAGGGGCAGCCAGAGCCCGGGGGTCAGTAAGGTGGTAATTCTAATATGAAGGGTCCATCAGCAGCTCTGGGATCCCACATCAAACACTGGACATGGACACCTAAATTCTCTTACACTTGGGCAATTTGGGGGCAAGTCTTTGTGTGGCTACGTGATGTCCCGACTGTTTTGCTCCTGTGTCCAGGTCTGTTTCTCCCTGGACCCTGCTGTACTCTGAGTTCTGCTCCACTCAGCCCACCGTCTGGGCCCCATGTGCACGCTGTTTCAGAGAACGGACATGCTGTTGGGCCAGCCTTTGGGAAGGGACCTCACGCCGTAGTCTGCAGCTGTGTGACCCGGAGGGAGTCATTCCCTCTGCCTGAACTGCAGTTCCAGGTGCACCCTTCCCAGGGTTCCTGGCGAGCATGTGCTGAGCAATACCTGGAAGTGCTGAGTGCTCATTTATTTATTTATTTGCTTCTAATGCATTTATTGTGGCAAGAGCTGCACTCACATGGCCTCCTTTTCTCTTTATGATGACCCCGTGAGGCAGAATTCTTATCCCACTTTTTCACTGGGGACTGTGAGGTGAAGAGGCTCGAGGACCCTGTCCAGGGTCATACAGCCACCACACGGCACAGCCTGAAGAGCAGAGGTTCGTCTGACACTGGAGTGCCACTCTTAACCACTTCATTATGTGGTCAGTTAATTTTTATTGAGCACCAACTACTCAGTGATCTGCCTTCTGTTTCTATGGAGCATCCACTGGGGGAGACGGGCAGAGAAGAGCAGATGAAAACACCAGTTGTGACAAGTAGTACGTGGAGATGGGGGATAATGGGTGTGGGGGGTGTTCTCTCTTTTTCATTTAATTTTGTTTTTAATTGATACACAATAATTGTGCAAACGTATGGGCTACAGTGTGATGTTTCGATACTTGTATACATCCCATGATGATCATACGGGTAATCAGCATATCCATCGCCTCAAGCATTTATCATTTCTTTGTGGTGAGACATTCCAATCTTCTCTTTTAGAAATTTGAAATATAGCGTACTGCACATTATTACTGACTATGGGGAGGGTCTTACAGAGGGTGAGCAGTGAGAGATGTTGCCTCGAAGTGCCACATAAGGAGGAGATTTAAACAGCTAGGTGTGGTGGTTCATGCCCGTAATCTCAGCACTCTGCGAGGCTGAGGCAGGAGGATTCCAAGTTCAAGCCAATTTAGTGACTAGTGAGACCCTGTCTCGAAATCTCAAAATAAAAATACAAAGGGCTGGGGATGGTGGGGGAGGGGGGAGTCGATCTGAATAGTGTGTTTGGTGTCTCTCCAGGGCTGGGTGCATCAGAGGAATCTGAGAGGGTGGGTGAGGGGGAGGGGCCTGAGATGAGCAGGAGAGGCCTGCAAGGTCCAGATCACACAGAGCACTGGGGCTTGGGACAGGCAGGGAGGTTTGTCCTAAGGGCGTGGAAACCACTGGCAGGGGAGAGAGTGAACCTGGTTTATGCAAGAAGCAGCTCCCCTGGCTGCCCAGGGGGAAAATGGGTAGGAGAGAGGCAGCCAGGAGGATGTCTGCTGCCTTTGGGGTTGGAGATCCTGGAGGCCCGGCTGGAGAGGGAGCTGCTGAGCCTGGTGTGGTTTGGATATGGACAGAAGTGGCTGGCGGGCGGTAAACAGGCAGAAAGGACAGGAAAGAAAGAGGGTCGCTCCCTGTTTCTACCTCAAGCAGCTGGTGGAAGATGACACTGCCTCCTAGAGTGGGGAAGAGCCGGGTGGTGCTGGTGGTGGTGTGTGGGACAGCTGGCCTCTGGGGAGGAAAGGCAGAGCTTGCCTGGAGACGCGAGGTCTGAGATGCCCAGGAGATGTCTGAGTGCAGAGACGGAGCCCGGGGTCCAGGGCAGAGGCTGGGCTGCAGGCACAAAGGCTGGCATTGATTGTGCGGACACTGCACTTACAGCCGTGGGGCTGAGGGGAGCGAAGTGTAACAGGACGGGAGGAGAAGACAGGGGCCGGGAGAGAAGAAAGGAACAGAGCGAGGAGAAAAGAGCAAACAAAAGAAGAGAGGGGAGGACACTTGCATGCACTGGACTCCTGTGCGCCCATCCAGCAGACCTTGCATGCCCAACACTGGCGCCAGCACCGGAGAGCAGGGTGGTCCCACCACTGTGGTCTGGCTGCAGCAGGAGTTTCGTGTTTGGTCATCTGGTATGAGGTACTTGGCCAGGGACAGAGCAAGGTGCTGCCCTGGGAGGGGCAGCCACACCAGCCTCAGGGTGGGGGAAGGGATGGTTTCCTGGAGAGGCAAGCGGAGCAGAGACCACGGATGAACATGTCGGATGAGAAGGAGGAGCGTGGGAAGATGCTGGGGACCAGGACTGGATGCAACAGAGTGAGGAAGCGAGGGAGCATAGACGCAGGGAGCAGACTCGCAGGGACCTGCGGATGCTTGTGGTGGCTCCAGCGGGGGAGAGGGTGGAGAGGGTGGAGCTGCATGGTGGTAGGCACTTCTTTACTGCTGCTGGTTCCCACCTGTCTCTCACTGTCCGTCGTGTGATAATCCCGCAGGGTTCTGATGGTCATCATTAAATCACACCTCGTCCATGTCCCTTCACACAGGTACATCCCAGCGATGTTTGGTTAACTGTCTGACAGAGGCTACAGCCAGATGCCGTCCATTCAGGAAGACAGCTGCTCGCATTTCAACAAGGCTTCACAACAGTTTCACTCCTTCGGCGGTTGTGAATTGAGGTCTGAGATCTGTGAATGACCTTTGGGGGTCCGATCGTCGTGACCAGGTGAGCATGTTGTCAGGTGCATGGGGACTGTCTGCTCGGGGTGGGGACTCTTAAGACGTGGGATATAAACCTTGAGACTTGGCCTCTTTGATTTTTCTATAAAAATTTTCACATCCCCATTATAATATCCCACAGAAACTACAGATTTAAATGACTGTAATAGGGTAAAAATAATTGAGGGAATCATGAGGGAAGGGAAGGCTAAGAATACAAAAATAGGACAAAAAGAGTCAAGTTAGTGAAGAAAACGCAGGCCTCAAGGAACTGAGTGTCTGCTGGAATAGAATGTCAGTTTTGCGCTCATCTTTCTTGCTGCCTATTTTCAGCATTTAATCCCATTTAGAGCAAAATGTAAAGAAATATAAACTTTAGGGAGAAACTGTCGTCATTCTCCTAAGCTCAGCTGTCGTTAACGTCTATGCAAATAACTTTTGGATTTTCTTTTAAATCGCAGAAAACGGTTCCTTTCTCATACTTCCACTATTCTGAGCCGGTGGAAGGAAGGTTGATGATCTGTCTGCTGGCGCAGAGAGGCGTCCAGGTTCCCCGCAGGGTCCAGTGGACCAGGCGTCCCCCGAGGAGAGGTTCATACAGGGGCTGTGTGTGGAGAACCTCCCGGTAGAAGGTCCACAGTTTGGTTTCGTCAGGGAAGGCTCTGAATTCTCCCTCTGCGGTACTTTCCAACATTTTCATGCATCGTACTCTTGGTTGTCACACAGGTCCCTGGGCAGATCCAGTGTGTGGCCACTACGGTGACGATTTGATTCTGAGTGAGATGTTGCCTTGGTGGCCAACTCACCAACTCACTCAATTAAGTTGCTTCCTCTCTGTAATCAATACTCATTAGCGCCAAATCGCTTCTTTGCTTTGCCTTACAGCTTTAACCACTCATTCAGGTCGACCTGTTTCTTACAGAGATCAGGCATTTCCCCCGTGAAACACGGGAGCTCGTTGGAAGACAGCAGAAGCCTTCTCCCTGGGGGCTCGGAGGCTGTCATCCCGATGGGTCTCCACAGAGCTGGCAGCGGAGCCTCCGTGGTGGCTTCCTGCATCGCGGTGGCTCGCAGAGGTCTCACCGCAGCGGGACTGGCCAGAAAGATGATGGTACCTGGCGCTCAGCCAGAAGGACAGCTCCTGTGCACGCCTGGGGAGTTCATTCTGTGCATCTCTCGCATGCTCCGGGGGAGAAATGCTTCTGTGTGATGAGGACTGTAGACTGACACGGTTCTGAACAGAGAGAAAAAATTACTAAAAACCCAAACAGTCTATTCTGCTTCCTGCTCCAGTTGTAAGGCAGGGAATGGGGTGGAGATGGCGCGATTGGTGTCACACGGACATGAAACTCCAGCTCGCTTCCTTCACTGTGCAGAGCCCCGTGCGGAGGGAGGAGAGGGCGATGGGTATTCCAAGGCCCCTGCTAGTTTTCCCAGGCCACCAGCCCGCAGGGGCCCTGGAGAGGTGGCCCTTTGTGAAGCAGGGATATCAGTAGGTCTCCAGAGGCCGGTCAGAGATGAGGGTGAAATTACCATGCCTGACAGAATCACAGGGCTGGAATTCTGAGCTGCAGTCTAAGGAAGCCAAGTCCTTGGGAGGGCCAGGGGCTGAGCAGCCTGGGACCTAAAGGTTTCTCACTGCCCTCCGGGGCTTCAGTCAGTTTGGAGCACTGTGCCCTGGGTCAGCACTGCAGGGACAGATTGTGGGGTGCAGGAGAAGGGGCCTGCTCTGCCTCTGGGCAATGTGCCGCACACGGGAAGGGCAGCGGCCGGTGGTCAGATGGCCCACGAAGGGAACCCTCCGTCAGTTAAGGGAGAGCATTGTTCTTGGCACTGGAAACAGTACAGGAGGAAGGAGCAAGATCCAGTCCTCGTGAGGCTCACGGCTAGTGGCGGAGGTAGAAAGCAGGCTGGGAAATCGATGGATGAGCACTTCAGGTAGGCTGAGGGCTTGGGGAAAATAAATCGGCAGAGACTGGGAGGTGGCGTCTCTGGAGCTTGGAATGGGCAGGGAGGGCCTGTCCAAGGAGCTGGTGTTGAAACAGAGAAGAAGAAGAATAAGGAGGGGCCAGCTCCCAAGAAGCCAAGAAAGAGTGTTCTAGAAACAGAAAAGAGCAAGTGCAAAGACTCACCTCTGAGCTTGCCAAGCCCCGGACTGTCCTCCCAGCCATGCAACCAGGCAGTTGGACGCGAATGTCCTCTACTTGGGAGGCATATTGCTCCCCCGGTCTCTCTCCTGGACCCTGTGGCTTCTGATCCAGACTTTGTTGAGTTTTCAGCCTTTAAAAACCACTCAGGTTCATTGGAAATTTAAAAAAAAAGTTAACATAACTATGAGATGCCATTTTTCATCTTGGACATTTGGGAAATTTAAAAAAAAAATAGGCGAGAATCCAGTGAAAATACTTCTCTTCTGTGTCGTAGGTGGGACTGCGAATTGGTAACCCTTTTGGCAACAACTCGAAAACATGTATCCAAAGCCATAAAAATGTTCAGATTCCTGGAACCCGCGTTCCTATCTAAAGATTGGTCCTGGAAAAGAATGTGAACTATGGACAAGGTTTGCGTGCAAAAATGTCCGGTTGAATGTCGTGTGTAAGAATGCAGAAGGGAAAAGGGCTTCAGTGTGCAGCAACAGGGAAGAGGTTCAGCATGCAGGGTCAGCCTGCTGGGGTGCAGGGTGGTCACTGCAGCTGGTGGGCGGACACAGTGATGGTCTTTGCATCCAGGTGACACAGGCGCAAATCCCGAGGTTTCTGGTCGCTGCTGTGTGATCTTGGGCACGTTGTTTAACCTCTCCGGGCCACCGGGCCTTAGTTTCCTTATTGGTAGAACAGAGCTATCGCGTCTTTCGTCTTCCTTGAGCAGAGAAGGATTGTTGGCATGCTGAGCATATGAGCCCTCCAGTCAGCGTCTACTGACCCAGGAGCTACCAGTGCTCTGACTAGCCCCACCCCCACCCCATGACAGTTGTGTGGCACATTTACCTCCGTGCTCACACTCAAACCTGACAAGCTCAGGACTGTTATTGCCATTTTGCAGATGAAGAAACAGGCACAAAGAGGTAGGAGAGACTTGGCAAAAGTCAGCCAGCAATGAAGAGAGACCATCAGGACTTGTCCTCTGCTTCTCACCTTTGTACATGCTGTTGCCTCTCTCCCTCTCCCCTCATGAACTCCTACTCATCCTTCAAGACCCAGTTCAAATTGGCCAATTATCAGCCTCTTCTCAAGAGTCTCTCCTGATACCTCCTTGTGTGTGCTCTAACAGCCCCCACACAGACTCCTAGCCCAGGCAGGCATGTGTCTGGAGGCAAGAGTGGGCTTTGGTAACAATCTTAGCTCCAGATTCAAAGCCCAGCAGATGGGTGGCAATCTCCTGGTGGTATCAACCTCCATGATTTAATTTGCAAAAATAGGACTTAGCTTTCTTTGATCTCAATGAGGGTGGTGAAGTTTAAAATGAAGTAGGTGCACTGTAAGTGGCCATGGCTCTGTCCTTCAGCGTGGAAGACTCCGGAAACCTCCTACCGGGGCATACACTCAACAGCCATGAGGTTGGCCTCAGTTTCCTTGACTGTGGAATGGAGGGAAAGGTGGGGCTCCCCGGAGCACTGTGGGGAGGACGCCCGAGTTAATACTTGCAGAGCATTCCCTGTGCTGACTATTGGCAGCAGGGTGCAAGTGCGAGCTACTATTTTCACTAATCTTATTACTGAAGGGCACGTGGTAATGGGGCCTCCCGGGCCAGGGCCGTGTCTCTGGGCCTGGCAGGGCCTGACGCAGAACTCTGCCACAGGAGAGTCCCTGGAGCGGGGAGGGAAGGAAGACACGTCCCGGGTGAGGCAGCTTACCTCTGGGAAGGACCCCAAGGCAAGGCGGCCAGCAGGGCGCAGGGGCCCAGGCGCTCAGCAGCAGCTGCCTTCCATGAGGATGGTCATGGTAGGTGGGAGGTGCATCCTACAGCCCTGGATCTACCCTCGGGGACCTGGTGAGGCCCTTGGGGAGGCCCCTGGCTTGCCCTCTGGCACTCTGTGCCCCTTGATTATTTACCCATAACTGACTTCACTCTGGACCTGCTGCTAAGACACAAGGTCTGTAGTCAGCCTGCATCCTGGGGAGAATGCTTGAATTCTTATGCCTCAGTCTCCCCCTCTGTGAACTGAGATCATAGTGCCCATATAAGGGCTGTTATTGAAATAGCTGGCTCAAGTAAAAGGCTTAGAACAGGCACACAGTATGTGCTCAATAAAGGTTGCCTAGTGTTAGTTTGGGAGAGATTCGGGGGAAGCTACTAGGTCTGGTGCCAAAAGTAAAGGTTTGAATCCCTCTCTTATTGCACATGTGACCGTAGGCAGACTATTTCTGTTAGGGGCCTCAGTGTCTTCATCTGTAAAATGGGAGAATGTCTGTCTTAGTCACGTAGTTCATAACAGACCATCAGCTCCCTCTTGAGGAGTCAAGCATGCAGTGAGTTCATTCTCACAATACCTCGGGGTCTTTTCTCTCATCTGCCCTGTGGCAACTTGGCTTTAGAGGTGCGTCCATTTATAACCTGCCCAAGGCCCACAGACAGGAGACCAGGCCATGGGGCTTGAACGAAGGCTGTTAGGTCTGTGTGGCTTCTCCTAGCACAGATAGGATGTGGGTTCCAACTCCTGAGTGAGGTAGGGCCGCAGGGGGTGCAGGAGAGCCTGAGGCCCCCTTGGGAGTGGAGACAGTGGCTGGGAATTTGCCTGGGGCAGGTCAGATCTGAGCTTTCATCTCTGCCTCTTCCTGATTGGCCTCATCCTGGAGTCTTGATTTCCTCATCTGTAGAGTGGGCATCTGAGTACTCTCGCCTCAGAGACGATGGAAGGGGGTGCTACAGACCAAGCGCCTGCCAGGGGCCTGTCTTATAGTAGGTGCTCACTAAACAAGGGCTACAGCAGGGCCTGTTAGTGCTTCCATGCCCACTTGGTCACCTGCTATTAGCTGATGCCTGCAGGCTCATTTGGTCCTGGAAACTGGACATAATCTGCGCTGTCGGGGTAGAGGTCTTGTAAGGGAGACACACTGTAAACTGTAAGCTGCAGATGCTAGTGCATGTTCTAAGTGGCAGGAGGGAGCCGGTCCTGATGGAATGCCGGAGGCTGGCCAGTCCCCCACAGAAACAGGAAGGAGTTTCTCAGCGGGGAAGGGGTGGCCTCCTGGCAGGAGAGGCAGCATGAGTAGAGGTGTGGAGAGAAGAGAGGAGGCTGGAGAGGGCGTCGGGGCACGAGACGAGTGGCACTGATGCTGAGCAAGGAGCCTCTGAGGGCTGAGGATCACGTTGGGCTCCTGGGGGTTAGGTGACACCCACGCCCAGCACCTGCCGGGTTTAGTGACCAATTCTCAGTGCCACCTCTGTCCCAGGCGGGTGTTTGGTCCCCTCTGAGGCGCAGAGAGGTGGCTTCACATGATGAAGTCTGTAAAGGAGCGCTGGAACCTGAAGCGGCATCTGTACCCCGAAGCCTCTGGCCCCCGTGTGGCCAGTCCCAAGCAGCAGCCCTTGCAGGGCCACGTACTGTCCCCCTGGGCTCCTGCTCCTAGCTCTGACAGTGCGGCTTTAATGCAGCAGCCTTGGTTGCCGGGCTGGGGGGAGGGGAGCAATTTCTCAGAAATCTAATCAGCCAAGTGAGTCAGTGTGTGGGCAGCCCCCTCCCCACCCCGGCCCTGGCTCTCATCCCTGATGGCTGAGGTCATGGTCACCTTCACCCTTGCCCGGAAGGGATGCTGGGGGCTTGTTTGAGTACTGGCTGCACCCCATCTCTCTTCTCCCCCTCATCGCTGAGTCCCACCTCAGGCCCACCCTGGGCCATCTGTCTTCCTAGACCCTGCCATCTAGATCATCTTCTCAACAGCAAGGTGGATCTGTCCTCTCCTACACTCTTTGCCCACTGGAGAGGCTCCCCATTCCCCAGACAAACCAACAAGGCAGGGCACCATTATTTCCCACCAAGCATCCAGCTTGGTGTCTCAAATTCTTGCCAGACACACCCAGTGAGCCCCCTTGCGCCTCTTCTAGCCTCTGAGCTTGGGGACCTGCTGTCCCCTCCCCTGCCAGGAAGGCCTCCCCTCTTCCTCATGGTGCACTCCTACCCCATCCAACGGCTACCCCAGGCTGCACTACTTGCTGCTTCCCCTATGTCCCCCACCTCCACTGCCTGGAGCCTTATTGGCCCTGGTATCAGCAGTGACCCTGTTGTACAACGGTGATTTGATTAGCCACCCTCCCCCTCAGCCTTTGGAAACTTCTAATGATATCCAGGTAGCCGCTGTCTCTCAGGTCTTGTTTTGTGCCAGCTCCTGTGCTGGGACCTCACTGGCCTGATTTCCGGTTCCTCCAACAACCCCAGAGGCAGGAATCACGTTGATCCCATTTTTCAATAATAAATGGCAGCACAGATGGAAGAATGACTTGCCCAAGATCGCACAGCACCTAGTGGCCCAGAGGGACCTCTCACCTGGGCTTCTTTGGACTGCCTCCTCCAGGCTCAGGCCCAGTATTAGTCCAAGTTTCGCTGAGTGAATGCATGAATGGTTGGATGGATAGAAGGTCTCTAAGGTAGATCTCTAATCAGCAGCCTTAGGAGGTCAGAGGGAGGGGAATGACTGCAGAGCAAGCCCCTGAATGTGCCAGGGGTCCCCTTACTGTCCCTGGAAACTTGGTACTATTGGCTCATTTCACTGATGAGAAAACTGAGGCACTGAGCTACTAAAGGACTTTCCCAAACCCCGAGAGGGTCAGTGGCAGAGGCAGGATTTGGAGCCCAGGTTAGGACGAAAGTCCGGGGACCCCCTAAGCTTCTGTGGCCTGAGCTCTGTGGCAGAGAGCCTGATCAGGGCCACGGTGGTCACATTTTCAAGACGACACCAGCCGAGGTTTGACCAGGAGGGTCCCTTCCAGAGGAAGTGCAGAAGAGGGGAGGAAATGAACTTGACCATCAGGCTTGAGGGATGGGTGGGTCAGTCCTCGTTTGCATCTTGCCTCTACCACTATTAGTTGTGTCACCTCCAGAAAGGTTTCCGCCTTTTGGCATGTCATTGTCCACATCTGTAGAACTGGGACAATAGGCTTCGCATCAGGTTTTGTTGAAGATCTCCAAATACTGCATCCAGAGCACTCGGGCCACAGGGAGCACTTTGTAAATATCAGCTTTTATTAGGAGAGTCAGAATTAGGATAGAATTGGGGTTAGGGTGAGAGGTAGGATAGACTTATGAGAAGCTAGTATTGGGGCTGCCAGTCATGTGGGCCTTGTCTGCATCTGACTCCTTTTGGGGTCACCCGGAGGGCTGGGGGTCAACGGGAGACTTGGCTAATAGCAGAGTGAAGAGTGAAGCAGACTGGAGTTAGAATTCTGTTTCTTCTATTTATTTGCTGTTAGCTTTGTGCAGTGGTAGTATCGTAGCCAATGAGGTCTATCCGAGGCGCGATTATCGCTATTTATTTGCTGTAACCTTGGGTGATTTCCTTGGCCTCTTCAAGCTTCAGTTTCCTGCTCTGTACATTGAGGGTGATGTCACCTGACCCGAAGGAGTTTGCCCAGGATCGAACCAGCCCTGAGAACTCAGTAAGTATTTTTTTAGTGATTTTTCCACCCCCAGGGCTCTTCTGGATCACGTTATTTATTTGTGTGGTCTGCTCGTAGTTGGGTTTTTTCCACCCACTCACCCGCTCCAGCCCCCTCCCCCCCAGCGAGCCCACAATGCATCAGTCAGGTCAGGGCCGGACCTGCACCGTGGTCCGGATGAAGCAGGTCCAGAGAGTTGCCCAGGGCTGGCAGGGGAGGCTTCGTCAGAAGTGAGAGGTGCTCTCTCTGCAGGCCTCCGAGTCCACTGCACTTGCAGCGCGCAGACGGCTGGCTGCGGCAGCCTGGGGTGCTCTTCCCAGGGTGGGAAGGGGCTAAGGGAAGGACTCGGGGTTCCCAATCGTAAACCCGGCTCCTGGCTGTCTGGAAGCGGACGCTGCGCAAACGAAGCCTGCGCGCCCTCTGCTGGCTATTATGCGGATCGCACCTTTGGAAATCCAGTCCTTGAGTCTTTGGGAAAGGAACGTCCGCAAAAGACCGAGGGAAACCTGAACTGGAAGGCCCACCCCCCGCCGCCCCATCACCCATCCCAGTTTACCCATAGGGATACGAGACCCTGTGAGGGGCGGGGAGCGTGCACGGAGCGGGAATTCGGGGCCCCGGATGCAGGGCCGGGCCGTGTGCGTGCTGGCGTGGGCAGGGGGGCTCCATCGTGCAGGAGCCGGGTTTGGGAGAGGGCGTGCAGGCAGCAGAGGGGATTTCAGATTCTCGACCCCATCTGGCTGGCCCAGTAGTGGGATTTCCTGTTTTGTCTTGGAGCAGCGGCACTGTAACCCGATAGCCACGAAATGGGAACTCAAGATGTGTGTGTGTGTGTGTGTGTGTGTGTGTGTGTGTGTGTGTGTGTCCTGAAGGATGATGTAGGCATCCAGCAACAGATGCCCTGGGCTGGGCTGGTGACATCACCCCATGAATGCTCTGATCTTCCTTTAAGCTGGTTTCCCTGCCCCCCAAGCTCCCAGGACTTGCCTTTGGGTCTCCAGTGTCAGGTGGTAGGAGAAGGGGGTGGATGCTGGGGCAGGGTGGACTTGGACAGGCTTCACTGCAGGGTGTGGGGGACGTGGAGGAGAGGGGTGAGCCAAGGGCTGCCCTTGCTTCCAGCGCAGGGGCTGGTTCGTACCCCTCAGCGGGGTAAGGAGACTGGGGAGCCCACACTACCTGATGACGGGAAGCTCATTACATGTGCCCAGCACTGTTTCCCTCAACTGGTCTCCTGCTCCCTCCCTGCCCTTCTTGCTGGTGGGGCTGCTGTGTGCCAGCCTTTGTGCCCATGTGCATGCATGCACTGGCATCCATCTGGGTGCCGTGTCTATCCATGCCAAGAAGCTGAAGGCCTGGGTCTACCAGGGACGGAGCCGCGGGAACCTTACTGCCCCAGGAAGAGGCCTGCCAGGGTTGGGAAAGGACGCTGAGGTCCTCATTCAGATCACACCACGGCACTGGTCTGGGATCTGCCCCTGGTAGGTGGTGGGTGGAGACAGGCTGGCTTGGCCTGACTTAGAGTCAGATAGGGGTTCCAGGCCTGCACCCATTTCTCCTGGTTGGGTGTCCTGAGGGCCTCAATGTCTTCACCTGACAAATGAGAACAAAGTGCAGTAGCTCCCAGCTCATTCGTGCCTGGGGAGGATGGATGAGGTCCTGTGGGCGCAGGGCTCAGTGCAGACCTTGGCACCCTGCTTGTCCCGGAGGAAGAGTGGGGGCTCTGGTTCTTTTTAATCTGGGTGCTTGGTTGCTGGGTAATGGGCCCCTGCCCACCTGTCTGACCCCACCTCCTCCAGGATGCCGCCTCCCTCTGCTCCAGGGCCCTGGCCTTTCTTCCTGCAGGGAAACACCATCTCATGCTGCAGGAGCCTTCCCTGCAGCTCCTTTCTGCTTCCAACTCTTGGTGCAGGTGCTGCGTGGCTGGTTCCTTCCTCCCTTCAGGTTCCCCTTTCCTGCCCTCTCTGAATGGCTGTCCTCACTGCTCTAGCAAGAAGAAACCCACTGGGCCTCCCTCCAGCTGCTTTCTGGTCTCCTTCTCAGTTTTCCTTCCCGGCCCCTGCCGCGGCCACAGCAGGAGCCACTTGGTTGCCATTTGCTACCCAACCCGCCTTCTAGACTGTGGGCTCCACCAGGCCTGGGCCTTGTCTCTCTCGTGCCCCGCCATGTCCCTGGTGCTGGTGACAGTGTCCGGCACGTGGCAGATCCTCCACAACTTTGGGTGGACTCTGCAGAGGCTCTTTTGGTGCCAGACAATCCTAGCTTGAACTTGGGTGGGAATCTGAAATCCCGGCTCCACGACTCATCGGCTGCATGAATCGCACTCCCAGTCTTTAGGCAGGCTTCATTTTACCCAGCTGTCACATGGGGCTAAGTAGAGTGACATGGAAGCTGGTGTAAGGAATGAATGAGGTCATGTACACACATCATGCCTGCCAGGAGGTTATTTTTAATGATCACAATAAGGACGGCAGGCATTAGCAAGCGGTTACTGTATGCTGAGTGATGTTTTAACTCAGTTTGTCCTCACAACTGCCTGACTGTTATCCTATTTTACAGATGGAGACATGGAGGCTCAGAGGAGTAAAACCCTTGTCTCCCCAGCCAGCAGAGGCAGGGCTTTCATCACTCAGGAGGACGGGGAGTCGGATGGCCCTAGTCCTAGCTGCAGCTGCGCACTGAGTTACTGAAGCCTGGTGGTTGGGCAGGCCCCGCCCCCTTTGCAGCCTTGATTCTCCAGGCCCCTCGGGAAGGGACAGGTGCAGAGGCCAGCGCTCAGGCCCGGCAGCCCTACAGGCTGGGCTGAACTGGGCTGAGGCCCCTCAGCTCTGGCTGGCAGTTGTCAAGCAGGAAGGAAGGCCTGGGGTTGCCAAATCTTTGAACTTTTCAAGAGAAGCAGAAAATTTGGATTTTGCATGTGAAATCTGATTCTCAAATGTTGGCAAAATTTAGAAAAGAAAGAAAGAGAAGAGAGAGACTGTGTGGGCCAAACAAAGCCCATTTGTGGGCTGCCCTGGGACTCGTGGGCTGTCACTTGGCAATCCCTGGAGACACCCAGTATCTACAGACTCCTTCTGCCCTTGGGCACTTGATAAGATGACTCATGCTGTGGACACTTACTCTGCCCAGGGGCCGGTGTGACTTTGTCCTCACTCCCTACCCCTAGTTTTCCTACCATGTAACATTATTCTAGTGGGTAATATCATCTCCATTTAGTAAGTGAGCCAGAGAGCTTAAGTAACTGGTCTAGGGTCACACAGCTAATGCATAGCAGAGCCGGGAGACGGAGCTGGGTCTCCTGGTCTGAAGCTCACTTGTGTAACCGGCGTGCCATCCTGCCACAATGACTCCAGTGTGCTTTGTGCAGGTCCCCGCCCGCTGGGACGCTCCATCCTGGCCTCCTGGGGACTGCTGCGCTCATTGGCTGACCCCATGACTGATCCAGAACAGTTCTGACCCAGAAGGAGGGAGAGCCGGGCAGGAGGCTCCCTGCGGCTCCCAGGACCCTGGCTTCTCTTCTCCCCTGGTTGCCTGCTGCTGCAGGTTGTGTGAGCCCTGCTGTGCTGATGAGAAATCTCCAGCAGCCCGATGCAGGATGAGGGAGGGAAGGCTTCCTCCCTCAGGAAGCCCTGGGGGGAGCTGGCCGGTCCCCCGTCAGCAGAGCCGCTGTCGGTTTGGTTTCTATATTTCTTCAGAGCGCCAGCTGAAGTCCCTCATGCCCCGCAGCAGGTGTGCCTACACTCAGGGGCGCCTGCCCAGAGGGTGGGAGCTCTGTGCGGAGCGACTGGGTCTGAGCACAGTAGGGCGTGTGGCATGTGGGTGCTGCCTGTGGGCGCTGTGGTCTGTACAGGGGCTGTGGAGAATGGACGGGTATGCACGTGGGCCTACGTGCACCCACATGCAGGCTTGGGTGTTTGGGGAAGCTCGAGGGTGTTTTAAAAATAGAGGTGTAACTTATAAGCAGTAAGGTATGCCTGTCTGGGGGCACAGCGGGGTGGATTTTTACAGGAGTTCCAGCTATGCAGCCATTGCCTGGGTTCAGGACTCCCTGTGTCTCCTCCTGATGATACCCCCGAGGTGACCTCTATTCTGTCCTCTGTCACACGCATCAGGACTTGAGTTCTTGCTGAGGGTTTTTTTTTCTTCCAGTGTTGGGCATTGAACCCAGGGCCTTCATACCGAGCTACATTCCTAGTTCTCTTTTTATTTTCTTTGATTTTGAGACAAGGTATTACAAAGTTACAAAGTTGCCCAGGTGGGGCTTGAACTTGTGACCCTCTTGCCTTAGGTGGGCATTGCCACCCCTGGCAGGAGCGGTTCCACTCTCACTGTAACTGGGTGGCCCTGGAGGGGCATTTGTCTGGCTTCCCATCATAGAAACCCTGTTGCATCTGTGGCCCAAGCAGGAGGGTGTGTGATGCTATGAATGGAGACTCGGGTTTGCAGCCATACAGGGGACTTGGGGTCAAATCCTCACACTGCTACTTGTTTACTGTATGATCCTGGGGAAATTGCTTTACCTGTCAGACCCTCAGTTTTTTCACCTGTAAAATGAGGACAAGAACTAGGAGTTAGTCCGCAAGAATATTATGAAGATCAGTAGGAATTATGATACTAATGATCACCACCAGACTTGGAGTGTTTGCCATGTGCAGATTCTGCCATCCTGTTTAATCTTTCCAGCATTGCTGCGGTTGTGCCCATTTACAGAGGAGAAAACTGAGGCTCAGGGGTTTAAATGGTTTGCTCAAGGTCTTCCACTAGTAAGTAGTAGTGTCTGGAATCCAGTCCAGATCTGCTTTGACTCCAAAGCCCAAATGCTTAATCCCAGAAGGTTAGTCAAGACAGTTAACAATTGGCCTGGCCCGGGCCCAGAGCCATCAAACTGACGCCCGCCACAAATAAACAAGCTGTGTATTCTCCCAGCCCGGTCTTATCCATTACACACTCAGCTGTGTTAAATGGGATTAATCCAGGAAATGAGATTAGAGATGTCGAGTGGCTTGGAGAACCACAAAGCACCCCACAAGCCTGGGTGTGTGTTTCTTCTCGCACTGTGGGGAAGGAGAACTGGCCTGGGAGGAAGGAGACCTGGGCTTAAGGCCTGGTTCTGCTACTCGCTTGCTGATGGCCTTGGCCAATACTAGAAGAAGGTTCCCAGCATTAGAAATGAACAGAGTCCAAACCTGCTGAGGAGGTGGTTCTCGGTCAGCACTGGCCCAGCCCGTCCAAGGGCTTAAGACAAGAGGGTCATCAAACCAGACCCATGAGCCAGGGGGCCTTTCACTTGGCCACTGTTTGGCACCTCATTCCAATAAGGGATCGCGTGTTAGAGTTCGTAAGAAACAACTCAAAATACATGGTACGTATTTCATGGGTACTGTACAACTAGATCGTATTTCAAGTATCCGACCTGGCAGTTTGGATGGATGGACATACATAGTGCAAAAGTCCCCCTACCACCCCACATTCCCATCGTCTCCCAGATTTTCTCATTCCCTGTAGCCACTCATCTTTCCTTCCACTCTTGTTCCCAGACAGACTCTGATCTATTTTCTGTCATTATAGACCACTTTGATGTTTCTAGGTGTTTAAATACATGAACTGCACAGCGTGGAGTCTTTTGTGTCTAGCTTCCTTCATTCAGTGTAACTGGTATTGGAATTTCTTCCTACTGTGATGGGTCCCTTTTTCTCACAGAGTAGTATTTCACTGTATGGGTCTGCCGTAATTTTTCACCCACCTTTGCGCGGGCGTTTGGGTTGCTTCCAGCTTTGGGATCTTATACATAAAGCTGCTAGCAGCACTGAGCGTGCCCGTCTGGTGGATGGATGCCCTCGTGTCTCTTGAGTAAATAGCTGGCTATGGGAGGGCCAGGACTTGCAGACTATTTCAGGGTGGCTGGGTCATTTTACAACCAATCCAGACCAATCTCAGGGCTGAGCGGTGCCCCTCGACAGTTCATGGTGTGGACTGATGGCCCCAGCTATGTGGGGAAGTTGGCTGAGCACTGACTAGGCTGACCACTGGGCCTCGCTGCCTGGGTGCCGAACAAGGGCCGGTCACAGCGGCCCACAGGGAGACAGGTTCTGGGCAAGATCTCAGGAAGGACTTCCTGTGGGTCAGTGCTGCTCGGACATGGAACGGGTTTCCTTAGCGGTTAGGGAGCTTGCTCTCCCGAGGAGCGGTCAGCCTGTGCGCGGCTGGCCGAGCAGTGGCCTTTGGAGCGATTCCTAAGGAGGGTTCGTCTTGGCGCTGCCTTTTCTGGACTCTGTGGTGCTGAAAGTCTCGTTAGCAGCCTTGGCCTTGATACTCACGCGTTCCTGAGCCGGAGCCAGCAGCCACTCCGTGGTCCTGTCACTGCCCTGCCCCGGTGCCACTGCTGTCTTGGCTTTTCCCTCAGGGCCCTGCCCCAGGCGGTCCCGAGACGGCTGGGCAGGAGCAGGCCCGGCAAGCAGGTGTCAAGATGTGTGCAGAATCCGTTCTCTCCCTGCTGGGCTCTGTGCCTGAGGCTCACTTGCCACCCCATCCCTTCTCCGATGGTCCTTCCTGTTCCCGGCGGGGCTTGCGTCTAGTCTGACCTGTGTCTGACCCCAGCTGAGGCCAGGAGTCTTTGCCCAGCCGCCACCTTGTGACCTGTGGTTGTACCCGGACACCGGGAAGCTGAGTTTCACTCCACCTCACACTCTCTGCCTGTACAGGTCTCAGATCCGGCCAGTCACATCGAGTACCCAGGAGAGGCCATCAAAGAAGGATTTCTTTTGGATTATGTTAAACCTACTCCATTGTTTGATTATAAATAAATACTGCACACACACTCCGGAAGCCATTGTTACAGAGCTCGAGCTTCCCATGTGTACTAGCGGCCTCCACGGTGGCTCCCGAAGCACCCCTCCTCCTGGCGCCCACTCTCTTGAGTCCCCCACTGCCGAGTCTTGTACCAGGGTTGATCTGTGTGACCAATAAAATATGGGACAACTGGCCAGGTGTCCCTTTTAAGATTCGGTTATGAAGGACACTGCAGCATCTGTTCTGGTTGTTTTTCTGCCTCTTTCACATCACTGCTCTGAAAGTGGCCGACTGTTCTGTCTGAGCAGCCCTGTGGCGAGGCCCACGTTGGGGGAACGTTCAAAGTCTCCTGCTGCCGGCTGGCCAGAATCTGCAGCCTCTAGTCAACAGCCATGTGGGTGAGCCGGAGAACGGATGAGGCCTGGAGGAACCTGAACCCCTGGTCGACGTTCTGACTGGCCCTGTGTGCCAGACTGTTTGTCAAAGCCACCCAGAGAAACTTGTCAATTTCTAACCCTCAGAAACTGCAAGACAGCAAGTGCCATTTTAAACTGTGAAATTTTGGGGCTAATTTGTTACACAGCAACAGGTAACTAACGCTCCCTGTGATTACATACTAGTACCTGAGGTGCCAATCACTTCCTCCTGCCTCACCCCACACACCCCAATTGGAGCCTAGTGCACTGTGGGTACCCTTCAGCTCTAGTACTGCCGATTGGACCAGAGGAATCACCTGACTCCAGCTGAGCCAATTAAATTGTCCCTTCTAGCAGTTCTTTTCTTTTTCTTTCTCTTCTTCTTTCTCCTCCTTCCCATCCTGCTTCTCTCATTTTCTTCCAACAGACGAAGACTGAGTCAAATCACAGTGCAAATGAGCTGGGGTAGGTCAGCTCTGGCAATGGAGCAGTCAGGCTGGTCTGCAGAGAGAAAAGTGTCATCAGGCAGATGCTGGGATGAGGGGACATAGATGGTGCCTGAGGCTGGGGCAGGGTCTATACTTCTGGCTGTTGAATTCTGGGAAATTCTTTGGATGCTGAAAGTAACCTCCTTTCGGCTTGAACTTCCTGAATGTCTGCTTCTTAATTTTTTTCCTAATCAGATGATCTTAAGACAGAAAACTTTGTAGGCACTATGTTTGAGCAGATACAGAACATGCCTCTGAGCAGGCTGCTACCTGCCTTAGTCTGTATACTACTCCCCTCCAGTTGGACATTTACGCTATTTCCAGTTTCTCTGTATTGTAAACAACGCCATGATGGACATCTTTGGCACTCGAAACTTTTTTGACGTCTCTCATTTTATATCTCAGAAGTCTTCCTAGAGGTGGGATGAGTAGCCAAAAGAATACAGACCTCTTTAGGCCATAAAAATATCCTGCTAGATAACTTCTTGGAAAAATGGCACCAATGCTTCCACCGGCAGTAGATGAAATTGCTCCTCTCTCTCTGCCTGAGAGGTTTGTCTCCCTGGGTCATGGTTTCCTGCTGTTTATCAGGCCTCAGTGACATGCCTGGGATGGGGTGGGGGGAGAGGGAGCCCTAATGTCACAACCATTTAGGCGGCAGCCATGTGGTGCCCGGCCTCTGGGGGCTAAACAAGTCAGCAAAGATCTATGTCGCTTTATTTAAAATGAAGTGGATTCTAAACACCACTTAAAAATACATTAATAATGGTGTTGGTGTGTTATTCATCTTGGAGAAGTGACAGATGTTTCCCTCAGCAAAATGCTGCCATGAAGAGTGTGAGAGAGAGTTGGGAGATTGATTAGTCTCTGTCAGGGGGCTCATTGCCTCTCGCCTAGGCGACCTCCTTGCCGCTCCCCTGTCCCCGAACCTGCACCCACCCTTCCCTGGCCCACACTGCCCTCCATGCAGACATGGAGTAGTTCGGGAAATCGGGATGGTACCGGGCTTGGCTTGGGGTCTGCCCCTAGGTGTCTGGGGTCCTTTTCCTTCGATCAGCACTCTGATTTTCAGTTGAGGTCACACCTGCCCCTTTCTCAGTCCCGGGGTGGAATAGGAGGCCGACACAGCTCCCCCGGCCCCATTCCAGGGGTGGTCACGCTACACCCAGGGCTGGCCTTTGAGGCTTCTGGGGGCCACCAGCCACGCCATTGTTCAGAGGTGGTATTTATTCCAAGCTGAGCTGGCCGTCATGTGAAGCCTGGATCCAGCTGTACCTGAGGGTCACTCTTCAGTGTCCTGGTTTTGTGAGCCAAAACCTTTCTTAAAAAAAAAAAGTCTGTTTGAATTGGGTACTTGTCAACTATAAACAAAAGAGCTGTAAATGATACACAGCATGACCTTGAATAAGTCCTTTCTCTTGTGTGTCTCAGTTGCCCTGCCCGAAAGTGAATAGATCGGATTTGCTGAGAGTCTTCCAGCTTAGCAGGTTCGTTTGCCCCATGTGGGCAGTGGGACCTGTGCCTTGTAGGTCACAGATGGACAGGCTGGCTCCTGTGGGTGTTCAGGGCCATGCTTTCTTGAGACCTCCAAAGGCTTGTGCTGGAGTGAAGGCAGTGGTGAAGCAGGGCCCCAGCCGCAGGGGGAGGCTCAGGGACATATTGGGGTGCCACAGAGGGGAGCCCCATGACCAGCAATGAGATGTGCTGCTCCTACTCTGGGTCTCTCAGTGGCTCCCTAGTACCTTCAGGATTAAGTCTTGTCTTTTTTTTAACTCTGATGGACGGGAGGCCCAATTAGATGGGCAGAAGCCAGGCTTCTCACAGAGCTTATGGAATATGAATGACTGACTGAATGGACGAACGTCATGGCCGAGCCCTTGGCTAACGCCCAGCCCTGGCCTCAGACCCGCCTCCTTTGTCCTCCGCACACCAGTGCTCCTGCCGTGTTCCTTGCGACCTGGCACACCTCTCCACCCGCTGGCAGCCTCCCCTTCCCCTGCCGCATTCAGCCCAGCTGGGCTCATCGGCCATGGCAGTAAGCTGTGGGCCCTACTGTGTGCTGGGCATCGAAGAAGGCAGGCGAGGCCCCGCAGCAGCCGGGGAGGGGTGATAAACGCGGTGAAGAAACTAAAGCAGGGGAGAGACGGGGAGTGTGGGTGGTGGCTGCTCTTTCTTTCTTGCAGGTGGCCAGGGAGGGTTTCTCGGACTGGGGAGGGAGCGAGCTGTACAGTTCTGGAAGAAGGTGGCTAAGCAAGGATTACAGCAGATGCCAAAGCCCATGGTGGGCGGGAGTGAGCTTGGAATGTTCTGGAAGGTTCTAGACCCTGATGGCTGCAGGGAGGGGTCAGGGGTGCCGGAGGAGGTCAGAAGGTAGCAGCAGTAGGCAGGAGGGGCGATTGTGCAGCTGTGGGGGCCACATCCTGGCCTCTGGCCCCAGGGAGGGGATGAGGTGGAAGCAGGGAGAAATCCCGGGTGGTAGACATGGGGGTGGAGGGAACCATCAGGCTCAGGATGCATTTTGAGGGTGCAGGTGGCAGGATTTGCACAAGTGGAGTGTTGGGGAGAGGGAGGACAGAGGGGGACAATGGGAGGGGTGCCATGTGCCCCCAGAGCCGTGTCCCTCCGAAGCAGGTTTGGGCAGGTGGACTTTGAGATGCCCATGCCTCAGCCATGTGGGCAGCTGGAAACGAGGGTGCAAGGAAGTCTGGGGTTCCGAGGAGAGGGTGGGCGAGGTGTGTGGCCACAGTCTGAGGGTACATGGGTCCCTTGGGAGGGAGGGAGAGAGGGGCAGGGAGGATCGAAGTTGGAACCTGCAGGGGGTATCTTTAGAAGGGCCCGGGAAGAGCCAGGAAACAGGAAGAGGGCCAGAGAGATGCTGCCAAGACGTCAAGCGGAATAGAGAGTTCCCAACGCCACATGCTGCTGCCCGGCCACCTACCCAAAGAACTGGGACTTGGCCATGAACCAGGCAGCAGGCAGGTCCTGGTGTCCTTGACAAGGATAACCAGGACAAGAACGTATGGCCCTAGGTGGAGCAGGCTGGGGAGGGGATCAGAGAGTGGCAGAGGGATCAAGCATCAGGGGTCAGAGCCCATCTCTAGAGCAAAGCCTGCGCGAGACGAGGGACCAGGAAGTGGCCATCTTGGAGGAAAGTTCTAGAGGGAGGGAGAAGGGGAGGAGAGGGGCCGCCGGGGGTGCATTGTGGATCTAGGAAGTAGACTGGAGTTGTATCTGATCAGAAGCTGCTAGAGGACTTTGAGTGGTTTATTTAGTTATATTTTTTAAAATGCCCTCTGGCTCCTGAGAGGGGGACTCTGGGAGCCTTTGATCGGAGCACCCTGCGACGTCCCTTCCTGCTGTCCCTTATCTGGGCCCCTCTGCCCCAGCAGGTCATGGCCTCTGGCCCCTCTCCCTCTGATCTCAGCCGGGCTGTGCGGGCCGCTCGCCACCCTGGCAGCGGAAGCTGGGGACAGGGGGCATGTCCCAGGGGTGTGAGGCCCTTTGTCCCAAGCCCCTGCTGCAGTCTGATCAAGGCCTAGTGGGGCTGGAAGTGTCCTCTGATGCCCACCGGCCAAGGACCAGGGAGTGACGAGCTGGGTTATCTGCCCGGGGGTTGTGGGACCATCCTGGGGCCGAAGAGCAGAGTCCTGGGCTGTGCAGTCTGTGCTTCTGTTATGCTGTTGATGTTAATGGGGTGGAGACCACTTTCCTCCCCCATCCCCTTGCTCAGATCCCCAGGAGCCAGTCAGCCCCACTTCCTGTCCCTCGGGGGACACTTACAATAGCTCCCACTCACTGTGTGAGGACACACCGGCCCCCGCACAGAGCCCCGCGACTGGATTCTTCCTCACAGTGACCCAGGAGGGGAGGCTGCCACATTGCACCGTTTGAAGGGCAAAGGGCCTGACGCTGGCCCGAGGTCAGGAGCAAGGGGTAGGGCGGGGCTGGGGCTGGACCCACCGTCTCCTCCCCAGCCCACCCTCCTACGCTCCTTGCAGTGTCCCAGGCTCAGCTCCGCGGGGTCATCTGAGATCAGGTGTTGCCTTTGAGCTGTGTATAGGAGGTCTGCGAGGGCGGTGGGCCACCCAGGTCACACAGCCAGTCAGCAGCAGAGCGAGCTGGAGCCCAGAGTGGGTTCCAATCCCGGCCCCGCTGTGTGACTTGTCTCTTTGTTTGGAGGACTGTTCTCCACTTGGGGACCATGACATCTGTCGCTGGATACGGGGCTGACGGCTGGGGGAGGGATGCGGCGCTCCGCACACTGCCCCCGGCAAGGCGTGTCCTCGGGGTGAGGTCCTTCCCTTCCTCTTCCTGCTTCCTGCTCACGGGTAACACTTCTGAGGCACTTAGACTGCTGGCCTCCAGAGCATCTCACAAAGCCGCAGTGTCCCATCGGGGTGCTGGTCCCCCGTCACCTGGGGGCTCCTTCAGACCTTCAAATCCAAAGGAATGAATCCCTAATAGTGGAATACTCAGCCCCGGGGTGAGTGGCAGAGGCGGAGAGGAAGGCTGGAGAGTGTGAGGGGTCACCTCCCCCATCCCCAGCGCGGTCAGTCAGCCCTGTGGCTGAGTGGGGCAACCATGGCGTGCACGGAGCGTCTCACTTAGAGGGCGGAGCCAAAGATGGGGCTGGGGGCACTTTGGACCCTTCAGGAGTCGCTGCTCAGTTTCCCCACTTTCCTGAGCAGAGAGCCTGGCAGAGCCTCTGTTTCCGGTCCTCACTGCTGTGTCCGTGTCTGGCTTTCCCGGGAGCAGCTGAGCCTCACAGTGGCTCTGTCCCAGCCCCCTGCGTGACGGGTGCAGGCTAGCACCTGGTTTGTGGATGAGGAGCAGGGGCTCTGGGACCACACATGCACGTGACTGGGGTCACGCAGCTACTGCTCTGCGGGCTCCGAAGTCAGGGCTGTACCCCCGGCCTCCCGGTGCGGCTCTGTGTCAGATGGGAATGCAAATCTAGGTGGAGGGTGCCCACCAGGGAAATGGCTAAGAGCACTGAAAGGACTAAAGGTTTATTACTCACACGTGAGAACTCTGTGGTGGGAGCAGCAGTTCCACAGCCTCTTCAGGGATCAGGTTCTCTGGCTCTGCTCTTCCCGACTGCTGGGTTTTGTCCTCATAGTTGCAAAGTGCCTGCAGTGTCTCCAGCCCTCACACTTTCATCCAGGCTGAAAGGCAGTGGAAAGACCAAAGGCCTCCTCTCTGAGAAGCTTTGTCTTTTTATTTGGGAAATGAAACCCTTCCTAGGTAAATCGCACTGACTTCTTGACTAGAAGGTGCCCAGGCTGCCCTTGGCTGGAAGATAGTGGCTAGGGTAAGGAGCCTCTAGAGGAGTGAAGGCAATGGAGGGTGGCTGGGAAATGTGCTGGGGATGGGGGGAAGGGAGTCACCATCCTGCCAGGCCACTGCCATCTCTCCTTGAGGTCTCTCTACCTGCCCCTGCCCAACGGCCCCCTTCTCCTCAGAGCTGGATTCCATCCTTGACTTGTGTTACATGCTGCTGCCCTCCTGTCACTGGCCAGGGGCCCAGGAGAGCCCCTAAGGGAGATGGGACCTCGACTTCACCCATGGGGTAGCTTCTTGGCCCACGGTCACATCACAGAGAAAGAATTTCGGGACACAGCAGTGAGAGGCACGGAGACGCTCGTCGGGCAGAGACAGAAAGTAGGGCGAGCAGGGAGGACTCCAGCTGGAGGGACCAGGCAGGGCTCAGACTGGCCGCTCGAGGGCACCAGGCCAGGCTGTGAGGGTCAGCTGGGGTGTGCCCGGCTGGGTGGATCGTGATCTCAGCTCCAGCTTCATGGCTCCGGGAGGATCCTTACAGCTGGATGGGTGGCATGGGAGGCAGCGAGGTCCCCTGGCCTCAGCCGTCCTGGCGGAGTTGCTCCTGCCTGGGCAGAGTCTCCTCGGTGATTACAGGTGTGAGACAACGGCCGGAGACTTCTAGGCATCGCTCCAGTTCGCTCCAGTTCGCTGGACTGGACACACTAGATGTCCCTGTAAATCCTGAAAACTAGCGACTCTTCGCTTGCTCCCCTCAGTCTTGAAGCGGATGGGACAGACTGCGTAAATGCAGGGCTGATGCACCTTGCAACACCAATGCTCCTACCTTTATTTCTTCTCTCTTACTTCAATCTGAGGTCTGGGCAGTGACCAGAAGCCTGGAGAATTTGAGCAGAGGGGTGCGTGTTCTCCGAGCCTCATTTTCCTCATCTGTAAAATGGGGCCTCCTGCCTGCCGGGCAGGCTGCAGGGAGGAGCAACTGAAGCAGACTGCAGTGGGCACTGTGTGGTGAACGAATCTAGGCCACAGGGTGGTCCTGCGGGTTACAGGAAATTATGCGCCAGAGAGCTGCTGTACTGTCTGTTCTGATATTTGCAAGGGGACAGGTTCCGGCAGGATGCCGCCCGGCGGAAGGAAGGCTCTTGTTCCAGGCAGGGGGGTGGGTGGAGGGGCGGGGCTGCAGTTTCCAGCAGATTTGAAGAGGGAAGCGGGTCCAGGATCTGGTGGGCTGGAAGCTCCCTGACACCTCCTCCCCAGGCCCTGGCTGCCCCCAGCAAAGGCCCCAAGGCCTCGCTTGGCCATCATGGGCTGACCCCGGCCCCTCCCTGCCACGGTGGCTCCCTGCTGGGCTCTGGGCCTTGACCACGGTGGCCCAGCCAATCTCTGGCCCCTGATGTGCCTCTTGGAGGAGCAGGCGGCTCCTGGGTCCCACCCTGTGGACTTCACTTGTTGGGGGACATGAAGACAACCCCGGTTCTTCTCCCTGATTCTAAGCCCCTTTCAAACGGGACATGTCCGTGGCGGTGAATGCACTACCCAGGATATCCTGCACCCTGACCATGGGCAGTCTTCCCCATGACCTTGGAAGCCCTGTCCAGAAAGGCGCCCTCGGACCCTCGCGCTCGCTCTCTATGCCTTTGTCCAGAGTGGGAGGTTCTCCGGGTTCCTGTGTGCAGAGCGCCCTCTGGTGGCCATTTGGGAACACTGCTACCCTGCTCTGCCCAGGCTCCAGCGCCCAAATTCTCTGTATGCCCGGCGATGGCAGGGCGGGGGAAGGCAGTTTACCTTCCTTTTTTGGGGTGGATCGTGGTGAAGCTGCTCCATTTCCTGGGACTCGTGATGGCCCTCAAGAGCAAACCTGCCAGCAACGTGTGTCCTGAGAGATGTCCAGGCTGGGATTTCCCCCCTTGTTTCTCAGATCCTCTGTCTGGTGAGCTGGTGCGGGCACTTGTCTCTGTGAGCTGAGCGTCATCTGGCACACTTTGTGGGTGAGAAGACCGAGTGTCAGGAGACCCCGTGATGGGCACTGCTGCCTCAAGGCCTCTGTCCCCGCCCCTTCCCAGGCCTCCCAGGGCGCGGGCCTCCCAGGCTGGACCCACACTGCACCTTCCCCTTCTTTGGAGAAAGGCCCGTCCTGCAAATCTTACCTCAAATGCCCTTTATTGATTATAATTTTAAATTATAGTAACATGCAAAACAAAATTTACCATTTTAACTCCCCTTTGTGTCCCGTTCAGCAGTATTAAGAATATTTAGTTGGTTGAGCAACCATAACCACCATCCATCTCAGGAATTTTTCATCTTCCCAGACTCAAACTCTGTCCACGTCAAGTAGTAAAACACCCCTTTCTCCCTCCTACTCCTGACAACCATCATCCAACTTCCGTCTTGATATGTCTGACTACTGCAGGGACCTCCTATAAGTAGAAGGATGCAATATTTGTCCTTTCCTACATAGCATAGCTTCCTCAAGACTCAACTATACTGTAGCATGTGTCAGGATTTCCTTCATTTTAAAGGCCAGATAATATTTCCTTTTTGTTGGTATCACATTCTGTTGACCCTTGTGTCCCTTGGTGGATATTTGAATTGCTTCCACCTTTTGGGCTACTGTGAATAATACTGCTGTGTACACGCAGGCTGAACAAATACCACTTCAAGTTCCTGCCTTCGGTTCTCCTGGGTAGCCTGAGGAGTGAGATTGCTGGATCATGCAGCACTTTAATGTTTAATTTTTGGAGGAAGTGCCGTACTGTTTCCCACACGGGCTGCACTATTTTATATTCCTGCCTGCAGTGCACAGGCTTCCAATTTCTCTACAGCCTCACTAACATTTATTATTTTCTAGCTCCCTTTAAAATAAAAAAAAATTATATATACGGGTACAACTTAAATATGATGAACATGATTGTTATGTATATCTAAGATATACCAATAAAAATAATTTAAAAATATAGTAGCCATCCTAATGCGTGTGAAGTGCAGCTCATTGTGTTTTAAAATTTGCATTTTCCCAATTATTAGTGGAATTGGACAGCCTTTCATTTGCTTATTGGCCTGGAAACTTGTTAGAAATGAAAATTCTCAGGCCCTTCCAGGGTTTGACTGAATCGGAAACTCTGGGGCCCGCAATCTTGCTTTTAAGCGGCCCTCCCTCTGGGTGGGTCTGATGTAGTCATGTTGGAGGACGTGTCTGGGTGTTGTGCCAGGCACGTCGCTTTATTTCATTTATGACACTATTATTATCCCCACTGAGCGGAGGAGAAAACCGAAGCTCAGAGAGGTAGACTCACTGATCCCAAGTCACGTGGAGTCTGAGGTTTAAAAGCCTACCCTGCCTGCGTGGGGCCTCGGGGGCCTGGGATGGGTTTTCCTGCATGGCCAGCAGGGGGCGAGCTGGACTTAAAACTCGGCGTCTGGGCGGGGCCTGGAGGAAGTGTGGCCGGCAGAGCTCTGGGGCCAGAGCAGCAGGGCAGGTGCTCAGGGCTCGAGCTCAGCTGGTCAGCCCCATACAGATCGCGCTGCCTGGGAGCCTCGGTTTTCTTGTGCATACCACAGAGATCATGAACCTCGGGCTACTCAGGATTTTAGCAACGAGAAGGAATGTCCTGGCTCACTGCACGGGAAGCCACAGGACCGAGCTGGTCTCCATCTCTCTTAGCTCTGTTTGTCTCTGAGTGGTGGCCTCACTTTTTCCCTCTGCAGAAGGGCTGAGGACAGTGGGAGAGCACACGAGGCAGGGCCACAGGCATCACTGTGCCCACCTCTTCCGCTTCTCCACCAATGTCCCAGTGTAAAAAAATCCCAGGGGAAGAGTCTGATTGGCTGGCCTTGTCTATTCCCGGGCCAATCACTGTGACCAGTTGGAGATGCGATGTTCCAATTGGCTGGATGTAGGTCACGTGTGTGCCCTTGCGGTTGGAAGCAGGTTAAGGCAATTGGCATTAGCTAAC
This sequence comes from Hystrix cristata, assembly GCA_004026905.1. Lineage (NCBI taxonomy): Eukaryota > Metazoa > Chordata > Mammalia > Rodentia > Hystricidae > Hystrix > Hystrix cristata. Next base: position 28,577 of record PVJO010016585.1, read on the forward strand.
CAGACAGGTGGCAGCGCTATTCTGAGCACCTTACTGCACTCATTCGTTCCATTTTCACAGCCACGATCGCGTTTGACAGGTGAGAGGACTGAGGCTGGCGAACAGCAGCACCGGCGTTTGAGCTTGTCTGGTTCTGCAGCTTGGTTCCATGCTCTTGGGTCGCCTGAAGGGAAGAAGTGCTGTTTGGCAGATGGCGCCAGTCGCTGCCCTCTGTCGGCCGGGAAGGCACCCAGCCTGGGCCCTGGCGCGGTGGACCTGAGTAATGATGATCCTCTCCCCTTCCCTTGGGAAATCGGGGCAGACCAGCCTCGTCCCCAAGGAGCAGGGACAGAGCTGCCTCTGTGGGAGGAGAGCGTCCGGTCTGTTCCCTGCTCCTGCCCCCTGGACAGAGGCCCCTCAGTGCAGGGAGCCCGGCAGGGGTTTGGGGCTCCCCCCATGCTGGGCTCCTTCCCGTGTTATCCTTGGAGCTGGGGCTCACCAGGGGCCGGGTGGGCCTCCGCCGGTACACAAACACCGCCCGAGTCCAGTGCTGAGGAACAAGGCGAGACTTCAGCAGGACTTGATAAGGTTTCCAAAAACAAGACGGGCGCTGCATTCCTCCTCCTGCCGGCAGCTGCTAATTTATGCTAATCGGATGCATGAAAACCCCAAGTCCCCAGCGGGTCCCCGGGGGGAAGGGAGGATCCAGCTGGCTGGGCCGGAGGATGAAGCGGACCTGTGTTCCCGTGCCTGCCCTTCCCTGGGCCCCGTTCTCCTGGGCCCTGCCCTGTGGGGCCGAGGAAGGGTCAGGGCTGGTCTGCTGCTTGACTGGGAAAGGGGAGGTGACTGCTGGAAGCCAAGCGCCGCCGGCTCCTTGATGGGCACCGATTCGCTATTACCCCCCCAGCCGTCATTGCGGTGGTGGGGAAAAGAGGCTTTGGTGTTCCCATGACTTGCTCAAGCCCACCCGGCAAGGGACGCATTTGGTGACAACTCTAGCACCAAGTGACCAGAGACCGAGCTCCTAGAATGGCCACTTACAGCTGGGCTCAGTCCCCACATCTCAGGCTCCTCCTTGGTGCGGCGGGGATGACAGCAGTACTTCCGGCAGGTGGTAATTGGTGCTTCCATGTGATACAGGCACCTGGTGACCAGCGCTCAGTGGAGCTGGCCATGACTGTGGAGTTGAGCTGGGGTCTGGTGACTCCCAGGCCCAAGGTGGTTCTGAAGGCCCCGGGCTTGTTCCTCCCTGAGGGAAGTCTCTAGGCCCTGTCTCCAGGTGGGTGACTGAGTGCAGGGTGGGGACATCGGAGTCCCTGGACCTGTTCTGGCTCCCCGTGTCTCTCAGGGCTGAGCCCCTGCCTCCACCTCCTTCCCCAGGCCTGCCTTCTGCTGGGAGGGGACAGACTTCAAGGAGTCCTCTGATCTGGGGGCAGACCCGGGCCACGCTGTCCCACTCTCTCACCTGCGCCTTGCCGGACCTGTCCCAGAAGCCCCTCCACCCCCTCTCCTGGGCCACCCTGCCGGTGCGAGGGCTCCTGCGTTGGCCCTATGGGCTGCCCCAAGCCCAGGCCTGTTTCTTTGCATCTCCGTGACCTTGACAGCTGCCCAGACTCACTCATTCACCTGCTCCTCGCTTCCTTCCCCGCCTCCCCTCCCTGCCCGGGCAGCTCGGCCCTCCTCCGTCTGCGCGGTTGTTCTTCTCTCACTAGTGCACAGCCCTCCCCTGTGAGCTGCCACTCAGACACTCAACTGGGGTGCAATGGCCGGGTGGCTTGGCACACTGGCTGCCACCTGTTTGTGTCCCCACATGGCAAGGTGACTACTAAGCCTCAGTTCCCCCAAATACATGGGGAGGATGATGCTAAAGACAGTCCACCCTCTCAGCAGTGTTCGGGGACTTAAGTAGAGGCCGTGGGAAGCACTGAGCCACCCTAAGGACTGCACCCTGGGTGGAGGCTGGTCCTTCCCTCCAGGCTCCCCGACAGCCTGAGGAATTGGCACCAGGCTCAGCCCTCTCCAGGCTTATCATGATCTCCGGCTCATGAGGGAGCCCAGAAACCAACATGGCTCCCTGGGCTTCCAGCACTTCCCTGGGCTGCTGGAGCCATTGGAGTCTGGGTGGGCCCCCTGGGACCCTGGACCTCAAGCTTATGAAGAATTAATTTAAAATTTCCACAGAGGATCCACTTCCATCTCTGGCCATCTGAGTTATTTTGGGACATCCTGGCCAGGGCACCGTGCCCTTGTCCAAACATACCTGCCCCAGTGAGGGGCCTAGACGGTCCCACCCACCCTCATTTCAGCCCCGCTAGCTCTGGGGCTGGTCAGTGGCCAGAATATAGTGTCCTGGATCCCCTGACCCCAAGCTGGGCAGAGTGGGCACGGGACCATAAAAGGTCCCAGCTTATTAAGGGCAATGCGGTCTTTGGAACGAGCAGGGGCATCCCGAACTGCAGAAAAATAAAAACAACATAAACAACCACCACCTTCTGTGAGGCTCCCAGCATGTGACAGCCCCCAGCATGTGACAGCCCCCAGCATGTGATGCGTGTGAAGCAGCTCGAGGCCAGAGGAAAAGTGTTTACCGTCATCTGATCACAGGCACACGCAGACCAGGAGGGCAGAATAGCTTCAGCCCAGAAAGAGTGGGCTGCGGCCCGGGGCCTGGGTGTCCAGGACTCCCTGCTCCTTCCCACCATGGGGCCCTCCAGCCAGAGGCTCACCCCCAGCTGCGAGTGCTCTGAGAGGTGCCGCCAAAGATCAGTGTCCCCCAGAAGGTGCCCCACAGGCAGGCCTGTGTCTTTCCAAACCTGGTGACACAAGGCCTCAAGATAGGGCTTCCTCAGAGTGTGTGTGGGGTTCCCTCGCTGTTCAGCTTGGCTGACACAGGGAGCTAAGAGACCCAGCAGGGAGGGGGGAAGGGACAAGTCTCCAAGGGGAGCTCCCTGTCTTTCTGGTTTTTTGTTTTTTTGAGACAGGGTCTTACTATGTAGTTCAGGTTAGACTTGAGCTCACTCTGTAGCCCAGGCTGGCCTCCAACTCGCAGGCAAGTTCTCAGCCTCCCGAGTGCTGGGATTACAGGCCTGTACCACTGCGCCCGGCTTTGTTGAGCAAACAGCAGGGGAGGCAGCTGCCACTTATTGAGCATCTACTATGTGCCAGGCACAGTCTTACTTAGTGTCCAAGCATAGCCCCTTAGGGCAGTTTTGTCTCCGCAGGGGTGTGTTGTCAACACAGCACAAATGACTGATCTGTAGCACTTGACAATTTCTGTGGGGTAAATGCTTCCACGAGGCTGAGGAGGCCCTGGAAGCAGACTCAGGAAGACACGGGCACAGTCAGCCCTCACAGGAGGGTGAGCACCCTGTTCCGTGTGCGGCTGGTTCCCCTCTGCCCTGTGTGAGCCTTGACGGGCGGCAGTCTCTGTCCACAAGCTGAGGGGCGGGAAAAGCACCTTCCTTCAAGGGACAGAAACGTGACCACCCAGGCTTTCCTGCTGCCCTCTGGCCCAGCCCCGCTCTCCGTCTAAGGTCTGGGGGCTACAGATCGTGTCGTGGTTCTGACGGGGGGACGGGCACAGTTGACCCACAGCGTTATCCCCTCTCCGCTTTCCAGGCGTCGTCCCCGTTCCAGAGTGGGGATGGAACTTTCCCAAGTGGGTTCAGCAAGTCATGGCAGAGAGGAGACCAGAACTCAGGTGACTCCTTTGTGTGTCAGCTCTTGGCTCCATCGGACCACTGCTGCCAGGAAGCCAGGGAGGGTCCGAGGGAGCAGGACCATACCCTGCCGGAAGGAGTGGCTGCGAGTGCCTCCCTGCTGTGCTTCTGCGTGGCCTTGGGCGCAGCTTTGACCTCCGTGGACATTCGTTCCTCATCTCATTTGCTGGGGTGCTATGAAAGCAGAGGGACCAGGGATGCGGGAGGCGCCGCCCTTCTCCCTGCTGCATCTTGGCTCTGGCCTTAGATCTGCGAAGCCTCCTTCACTCACTCTAACAGTCCCAGGACTGCCCCTCACCTCAACTTCCTGTCTCTTTCGCCTCCTTCAGCTTGGAACAGCCACTTGTGGCTTCTTCTCTTTAGGTCCTTGATCCTCGAAGATGGTGGCCAGCTGTTTTCCTCCTGCTGGGCTGTTGCCGGGGTTAGATTCAGGTGGCAACTTCAGCTGGACCGGACCATTACAGAGTGACGTGGTCTTTGGCCGCACCTGCCAGGCGTGAGGTTCTGATTTGCAGCGTGGCTGCTGAAATTCACCTGGGTCTGTTGGGGTCCCGCCTGCGTGGCTTCCACTGTCAAGTTCCTCTTCCCTCCTCTAGTGGACAAGGATTTGGGGGGCGAGGTGCTCTGTGATGTCCCAACAGCCCATTTCCCGCCCACATCTTTTGTTCATTCATCCACGTCAGTATGAACTTCTGGTTCTCTGTTTTTCAGTGGGTGATTTAATGGAGTTTAATATTTATTTTGACACCCAATAGAGGCTGGAGGGAGCCACTTTTTCTGATTCCTTGTCCCCAAGAGTGTCCTGTTGTTCTTTGAGTATCTCTTTACTATCCAGCAGAAAAGAATGTTCTGAGCTGATCTTGTTCTTTCCCTGGCCTGGCCCTGAAATCTGCCATTTCCCCAAGGGCTAATTTTACATTTTTCATCTGACTCCTATGTGGTTATAGTATCGCATATGTGTGTTGCAAGTGTGTTAAAAGAGTTTATTTCTGAAATTCAACATTAAAGAAAAAAAGACTAAGTTTTGTAACTGTGGTGGGGCAGTTCTTGTTTTTAGAAATACACCAGCAGCTTTAAGGAGGTGGGTGGCACAGGAGAGCGGCCGGCCCTGTGGTTTCTGCCTCGCCCCTCAGCCTCTGAGGCGCGTGCATTTCTGGCCTGGGCCAGCACGCAGCCCAGAGGGGCGCAGGTGAGGCTGGGTCCCTGCCAGAGCAAACAACCCCTGCCTGTGCCAAAGGAAACAGTCCATTAGCTGGTGGGGAGCAGGCCGAGGAATGTGTGGCTGGTCCCCGGGAGAGGGGCTGGACTCAGGAGCCCACAGAAACTGGCCTGGGTCATCAGGAAAACACCTCTTTGTTTTGTCCATTCTTTCCCTTGGGGTGTGTCTGCCTCCCCACATGGATTCTGCCAAGTGGCAGAAGGTGGATCATGGGACCCTGGAGTCAGGAGTCCTGAGTTTCAGACTTCGTTTCTGTCTGATTCTGCCATGGGACTCGGGGGTGTTTATCTCCAAGACCCCTCTCTCTGCGCATGACCAACTTTGACCTGTGCATCTGCTAAGTCAGGTCCACAAGATCGAAATTCTTTAAGGCCCAGGTAGCAGATGTATACTGGAACCAGCAGTGAGGCAAGAGGGAGGAGTGGAGACTTGGGGAGCTGGCAAGTGTAGCTTCTGCCTGAAGTCGTTCAGCCAAGCAAGACCAGAGCAGTGTGTGGGGCCTGGAGTTGCAGCGTCTATGGGCCCTGTTGGCTGTTTCCACACGCGTGTGCCCACCTGCTCTCTCAGCTTGTCACACTGCCTCCTGTGGGTGCTGCTAGCCAGATGGGTGCTGCAAAGTTGGGGTGTGACGTGAGAAGCAGGAAGTGGCTGGTGGGCCTGCGAACAGACGCCCCGTCCTAGCCTTCATGCGGTCCCCCTGAGACTCCCCCTGAACTCCAGCTGAGGAGCACCTGGGCCCTCTGTGCACTTGCCCAGTGCCTGCCTTGTCTGTGGCCCTGTTGCCTGAGCCTCCTCACTCTCGACTCCAGTTGTCCCTACCCTCTTCAGGGGGAGCCACTGACCGGACCACTCGGCAGCCCCCGCCCCTGCATCCCCTGCCCCATTCAGTTTTAAAGAGGCCAAGAACCCGATTCAGCGCATCCCAGGCCAGGATCTGAGTCCGGTCTGCCACTTACTGACCGTCAGTGCTGGGTACATTATCCAACCTCTCAGAGACTTGGTTTTCCTATCTGTAAACTGGGAGGGTAAGGTAATGGATCCGTGGGTGGTGGAGAGGATTGAACCAGGTATGACAGTGTGCATGGCACTGCCACCCCATGCATATCCCGGCTCCAAGCCTGGATCACACCTCAACACATCTGAGCCTCGTGCAAAGCCTACCTCTTCCTGGAAGTCTTCCTCGACTGCCAAGGCCTAGGCTGAGCCTCTACCATCAGACTTAAAGCAGAGAACTAGCTTTGAAGAATGGGGGAGACAGGGGAGTAGTAGGTGGGGGCCTTAAGAACATCTCGCACACCTTTTGCATAATGAAGCTCACAAGGGAAGGTGCTCTGATCTTACATGGGGGTAAACTGAGGCCTAGAGGAAAAGTCTGGACACAAAGCAAATAAAAGAGGACTGACTTCCAGTGCTGTGCTGGTCTTGTGATCTACACCCCTTCCCTTTGAGTAACTCAGGGCAGCGGCCTGAATCATGTCAGTAGACGAACGTGTGGGCTGGCCACTCCGCGCACAGCTTCAGCCCGGCCTGCTGGAGCCTCCAGCCCAGATTTGCACACAGCCAGGATGGGGAGACAGGGAGACAGCACACCCAGCCCCAAAACATGGTAAAGACCAGGACACGGAAGTAGTTCAGACGAGGACATTGATTGTGCAATAGCATGAAAGTATGAAAACAATATGCAGAAACAGGCCTTTATAACCAGACACTTTAACAGATACTGTTAAATTAAAATATCAGTACATTCAAGTACCCTTTAAAAATGGTGCAGCACTCCATAAACAAATCCAAAGATTCTTGCAACTTGCATTACAGGCCAAAGATGAATTTTCTTAATATATAAAGAATACCTCCAAATCAATAAGAAATAAACCAACAGGCAGGAAAAAAAAAATGGGCAAAAGGTAAGAGCAGTTTCTAGAAAAGAAAACACAAATGGTTCCTAAGCATATTTATTCTTAACTTTTAAAAAGAATTGAACTGCAAACCAAAATATGCTCACCTATCAGATAGGCAAAGACTACAAAGTTTGATAACAGTGTCGGTGCGGTTGTGGGAAGCAAGCCTTCCCTTGTGTTGCTGGTGGGAATATAAATTGACCCTCTATGAAGAGTGATTTGCCAATATTTATCAAAATTGGAGTGCTCATACCCTTTAACCAGAGACTTCCGCTTTAAGGAATCTAATTTACACATGTACTCAAACAGGTGAAAACTGCATATTCAGTAGTATTTACTGCTATAATGCTTGTAACTGTAAAAGACTGGAAATAATCTAATGTCCTGCTATGACTGGAATGTGTCTCCTAAATGTCATGTGCTGGAAACCTAATCCCAGAATTCATGTATCAGTGGTGTTTGGAGGAGAAGACTTTGGGAGATAATTAGGATTCGGTGAAGTTCCAAGGGTGGGGCCCCAGATGCAATTAGTAGCTTCATAAGAAAAGGAAAGGAGACCCCAGTCTGCTGTTTCCTTAGGGGGCCCCCTGCCACGTTACAACGTAAGAAGGGGACCCTTGTCAGATGCCAGAGCCGCACCTTCGGACTTCACAGCCACCAGTACCCTGAGCCAAGTAAAGTGCCCCATCTGTGGTATTCAGTTATAGCAACAAACAGGGTCTGAAGGCTTTGGCCTGGTTAAAGGCTATAGAACAAAGAGACGACTCCTGCTTGCAGGAGTCCTGGGCAGCTAGAACATGCGCTTAGATGGGACAGTCTCCAAAGAGACGAAGCAAGAAGCACGTAGCTCGGAACTCGCCTGAAGGGTGCCGCCCTTTGTGAGAACGGTGTGTATAGGAACGTGTTCGTGTGTGCACAGAAATGTCTGGGAAGATGCCCGAGAGGCCAAGTACTAGTGTGTGCACGGAGTAGGAGGGGATGACACGTACTGCGAGGGGCAGGGTCGGTGCTTGTTTTTCATGGCACACCCTTTTGTATATTTTCAATTTTGTGTCATGTGCTTTTGTTATGTGTTTAAAAGTCAGTGTTTGTTTATTTATTTATTTTGTGGGGTGCTTGGTATTGAACTCAGGGCCTTGCGTTTGCTAAGCAAGCACTCTTCCACTTGAGCTAAATCCCCAGCCCCCAAAAGTCAGCGTTTAAAGGTGAGGGGTGAGGTGGGGCTTCATCCACAGGGAGAAGGGCTTGCAGGCATCTTGGGCATCCCTAAAGGTGGTGGCAAGTGTGACGGACAGAAGCGGTCTGCATCGTTCATAAGTTAAACTCTTTCCAGTCCTGAGAAGCCTTTGGAGGTCCTGGAATGTGCTGGAGGGCACACAAGATTTCACACTCAAGCCCCAGTTCTCAATGTGCTCTGGGGGACCCGATCCCACCCACCGCTGTTATCTCTGTTCTTTGTCTGGACTTTGGGGGGTGAAGTTCTCGTCACTCAATGGTGAGCATGTGACCACAGCTTTCCATCGGCCCAACACAGTGGACACCCTCGCTTTGTCTGTCACCGCGGGGAATCCTCTGTGGCAAGACCCAGCCCCCGCTCCTCCCAGGCGGGGGCACGTGGCCACATCACTTGGCAGAGCAGTGGGGTGGGTGGAAAATGTTGACATCAGATTGCTTGGATGGGAAATGGCGTGCCTCTCCGACCACAGACACCCCCACACTTCCCTCCAGCATGAGGGGTTTGGGGGTAGGGCTGAGGCTGGTGACACCATGACATCATCAGGCTTTGTACCTCCAAAGCTCTCTTGGCCAAGGCTCTCTTGGGGTGGAGAGAGCATGGCTGCCCCGTCTGGGTCTGGGCTGTGCCACAAAGGTTTTGGCTCCGCCGTGAAGCCACAGGCAGAGTGGCAGCCGCTGCTCAGTGGCAACAATTCAGGACTCCTGTCAGTGGGGAAGGAAGAGACCCCTCAGGCCATAGGGAACCACTGAAAGTTTTTTTTTTTTTTGGTGCTAGGGATCAAACTCAGGACCTTGTGCTTGGGAGGCAGACACTCTGACCACTGAGCTAAATCCCCAGCGCCACTGAAAGTTCTTGAGCCAGGCAGGGCTTGTTGAGGACCAGCCTTTTGGGAGTATGACTGGCAGAGGGGAAGGTGGCAGGTTGGGGGAGGGATGGGGCATCAAGGTCACCTGTCTGGTCTCATTCCCTCATCTTTCTTATCTTCATAGTAATTCCACAAGAAGGGCCCACCTACTGTTACTTCCATTTTACTGAGAAGGAAACCAGGCCCCAAAGAGGCAGTGAGGCCGGCCCTGTCACACGGCTCACTGCAGAACTGAGATGTGAGCCCAGGCTTGTCCCCCTCTGGGGTCTGTGGACTTCCCCAAGCCCCGTACCTCTCCGAGGAGGTATTTTTAGCCCACTGGTGTCATCTCGATCATGCCTTTTACTAAGAGGAGGTATTGTTGCCTCTTACTAATGTTGTGGTTATTCCTGGCCCCTGCCTTCCCCACCTGGGTTTTGGAGGGAGTCACTGGCCTGCCAGCTGTGGCCCCAGCCTGAGTGTCAGGGAGCACAGTGGAGAACTGGCCCTGACCTCCGTGGGTCGGTCACCGCTGCACATCCACAGCCCAGCAGCCCACACACAGTAGGTGCTCAATAAAAACTCTATATCCACGAGTAAGTAAATGAAGCAGACACTGCCAGGTTAGCTTCTCACACTGTTTCCCCAGAGGAGGACACCAGCACAGAGCGACTTCCTCTGACAACGAGGCTGGCGCTTACCAGGCCATGGAGTCTCTCTCTATACCCCTGGACAGGACATCCTCCATGCGCCAATGGTGGCTCTCAGGGGCCTCTGCAGGGTCACTTGGGTGGTGCGGCCTAGAGTCGGGCACATGTTCTAGGTGGTCCCTTTATTTGCCAAAAGGCCTTACTTGTTCAGTATCCAGCTGTGACTTGGTGGCCCAGCCCACTTGCTCTTGCTTGTTGGAGGATAGAGGCCCCGAGGTCAGGGTGTGACAGCAGATGCCAGCCCTCCGACACCAGGACAAGGGGGAGCAAAGCGGGCCTGGCCAGCAGCCCCTGGAGCTGCTCAGTCCTGGCCCCTCGTCTTCTGCCCCAGCTAAGCCCAGGACCTGGCGGTGGGGCAGGAGAAAGGTGGAAAGACTTGGGAGGGGACAGGGAAGCAGTCTACAGGGTTGGCTGGAGGTGAGGGGAGGAGATGGAGGAGGCTGAGCCCACAGCCCCTGGCCTTGGGAGATGTGGCAGGAAGTATGAGGCTCAGTGGCCGACCTGGGCAGGGGCTATTGGCAGGGAAGGTGGCCTGAGGACCACAGCAGGGCGCCCCTATCTCCCGGCCTCCCAACCTGATGGGAGGCCACACCCAGTGCTGCCAGGGAGGAGCCTCCGTCACAACTGGGCTCTTCAGCTCCCAGCGGCTTGGCACAGACCTTTCAGCACTGGCTTGCAATTTATGGGTGTCCCTGCAAGGGCTGCGACAAGAGGCCTCCCAGCTATCTACGCGGCATGGAGGAATTTGAGGGCTCAGTCTGGCTGGAGGGTGTGTGGGGGGCAAAGCTGCTTGGAGGAACCTTCCTGGAGCGCCTGGCTGAGGAGGGGACACGGCTCAGAGCATGGATTTGGGGCCCTCCCTGAAGTAACAGAAGGGAAAACAGAGGTTAGAGCATAAAATGACTGTCCCAAAGTCTCACAGCAAACCTGTGCTCTCGTCAAGCCCAGAAGCCAGGCTAGGGGACAGCGGGACAGAGAGTGAGAAATCCACTTGCTGAAGTGACTTGGATTATGTGTGGTGCTATTCCTTGGCTCCCCCACTAGATTGTTCACTCTGACTGACAGCAGGGACCTTGCGTGTCTCGTTCATGGTGATATCTGCACACCTAAAACAGGCCTCTTGTTGAATGCACAGAGGTAGTCAGAAGTCCTGGGTACTTTCTCACATTACAAGATGTGCTGGCGAATCAAGTGCAGAGGCTAGGACAAAGGCTTTCCGATGCCACCAGAGGCCGGGCCTCCACCCATCTCTCCACTCCTGTGTTGCCTGAGTGTATGTTCTTTGGCCTCACGATTCCAAACTGGCTGCAGTTGCTCCGGGCAGCGCACCTGCATTTCTGGCAGGAAGAAGAGATTTGGGACAATGGACAGAAGGCCTGTACTCGCGGAGCCTGCCCCTCTTAGATCAGAAAAACAGTAGTTTCCTAGAAGTGCCTTACTAGCACCTTGGCAGAAGCGTTCGTTCTCTGCCCGGCTTTTCAGTTTTAACTTTTCCTAAGGGCGTACCCTGTCACTTTTGTTGTCTGGTGGTTTTGTTGTTGTTTTTATTTGATTACACAAAAATCCCCTAACTGGGGGAAATGCCCCCGAGATTGTGCCGGCTGTGGTGTCAGTGGCAGGTGTGCTACTTTCGCCACCAACCTCCCAGGCGGCCCGGATTGATGAGGTTCTGTCCCAGAGTGGGGCTGTCACCGGGAGTGGGGCAATGCCAGAGGCCGCGTTTGACAGGGGTCACCCTCTGGCCCTTCCAGCGACCCTGGATGTGGTGTGACACCCAGAGTAAGACCAAAGCTGGTGTGAGGACGGCTTTCCCGGCACTTTGCTCCCTCCGGGCAGCGCTGGCTGCACCGGTGGCCTCAGATGCAGCCCAGGGCCCTGGTGTGGCTCTTCTGGCCTTTCTCAGCCAGTGTCCCCTACCAGCCCTGGTGCCGTCCCCCAGGGCCACGTGCTGCAACGTTTGAGGCAGCCTTGACTGATGAGCGTAGAGTGTGACTGTGCACACAGCCGCTGCCTGTGCACTCTGTGACAGACAGGCTCAGGGCGGGCCACTGGAGGGCCTGGCTCTCCCCAGCCCAGGCCTGGGGGTGGTCCTTGTCCCGCTGATCCCCAGGAAGGTGGGGTGGTGGGGCACCCAGCAGCTGCAGTGCCCGTGGGGAGGGAGCAGGCTGTGGTTTCACTTATTTCCCAGGACCTTGGCCTTGGCCCTGCACTTCCCAGCCCCAGACCCACCTGCACCCCAGGACGGAGCATGGGGCGAGAGCAACTGGGAAGGATCACAGGCCACTTAGCCAGGCAGGAAGACAACCTGCAGCAGGGAGCGATCCCTGCCACATCCCTGGGCTGCCCGCACCCTTGTGCCTCCTGAGCCACTGTCCCCAAGGAGGATCAGCTTTCTGGAAGTTTCTGCCTCTGGCCAGCTGTGTGTCCTGGCAGCAGGCCACTGCCCCTGGAGGTCAGCACATCAACCCCTCCCCTTTCTTTCCTCCAGGCTGGGACTCGGGGACGCTCCCCTGGGAAAGCGTTTAGGGCAGAAACAATCCTGGCAACAATCACAATCAAAATAGTCCCCATTGTGCAGACTGCTGTGACCCCAACCCTCCCAAACGCCTTATCTGGATTGATTGAAAAGAAAAATGACCCCAAACTCTGTTTAAACATGAAACCTGGTGGAGTAGGGAGTTCTATTTTTACCTCCAGGCTTGTGGGCGGGGAGGGAAGTTCCAATAATGTTCTTCTGGCTTCACAAAGACAGAACGAAAGTAATTCTGCCTTTGAGGAAACCAAGATGAATGTTTAAATATTAATATGCCCCAGCAGGAAACGATGGAGCAGGACGGCCAGCCAGAAGCACAGACTTTTCCAGGTAGAGATGACTTTTCAGGATATGAGAATCATCCCCAAAGCCGGGGAATTTTAGAAGACTCCTGGGTCAGAACTAATGTCCACAAAGACAGTTTCCCAAGGAGGTTTGACTCCGCCCCGCTGTGGCTGTGAAAAATGGGACTGTTCCTTCTCAAATTGATGGGAAGGGGCTGAGTTTCCCAGGACCCCATCTGTTAGCAAGGAGGGTATAAAACCTGGTTGGAGCTGGGTATGGTGGCGCACACCTGTAATCCTAGCACTCTGAGGCTGAGTCAGGAGGATCACAAACTTGAGCTCAACTCGGGCAATTTAGTAACTAAGACCCTGTCTCAAAATAAAAAATGAAAAGTGCTGGGGATTAGCTCAGGGCAGAGGCCCCGGGTTCCATCCACAGCAGCTCAGAGCATGTGATGTGTAATGAAAAGGGCAGAGTGTGAATACGGGGTGACCCCAGTCTTGTTTCTGAGGGTGCATGTTCGTAG
>PVJO010016586.1:0-41577 GCA_004026905.1 Hystrix cristata
GCAAATAAGCAATGCAAACAAGCAGCTAGTTAAGCTTCTTCCTGTATCTTTATCTAGGCTACCTGCCCCCAGGGCGGCCCGCACTCCCGCCCCCAATTTCAGTCTCACATCCTTGATCCCAGCAGAACAATGCCAAACCGATCAATGGATCAATTTAGTAATCACACACTCTAGATCCAGCTATCTCTTACCACATGAGACTTTGGGGGGACATCTAGACACAAACCATAACACAGTATATACATGCTCTGTGATGAAGAATGGGACTCTTCGAAGTATTTCTCCTTTAAAGTGAGCAATAAAATAAGTTATATTTTACTTACAATAAACGTGTATGCATGTGTAATACAATTAAAAATAAGAGAATTGAAGCCTTTTTTTTTTCAGTAGAGGGCGCTGGAGGCACCCTGCGGGAGGGAAAGCTCTGGCTGTCTCGGGTGGCGGGGTGCGGTCGGTGGTATGATTGTGCGGACTTGGTGGAGCCTGCCTCAGCTCCAGAGCTTGGTCCCTCTGCAGCCTCACAGCCTCGGCCTCACGGTAACCTTTCTGAGCTGCTCCTAGTGAAAGCCAGATCCCCCCAGCCCTGGACTCCCACTGCACAACCCCACCGGCCCTGATGGCCGGCTCCCCACCTGCGCCCCAGAGCGCCGCAGCGAGCCTCTCTCTGCCGTCTGCCGGCCGGCCCAGCGGTGCTTCTCCAACTAGGGCGGCCCCTCCAAGGGTGCCCTTCCGCGGGCGCGCTCCCCAGCCCGAGGACTCTCTGTGGACAGACCGCGTGTCTCTCAGGCTTTTTCTCCTAGCTAGTAAATCTTTAGATTAAACAAATATTTAACAGTTGGACCTAGATTGCAACACACATGATAATAGGCTGCCCACCTGAGCAGAATTAGGCTGTGGTAGGGGGCGATCTGGAGACTGAAGTGGAACTTTTTATTTGCTTTGCTTTGTTTTTTTGGTCTTATTTTTGTCTTTGAGAGTAATGTTAGGAGCAAATTTTTTTCTAATCTCAATTCAGATTATATATTATTTATTCTCCAGGAAGGCTCAAAACCACTAGAGATCAACCAAAATGAAAAGATATTTGCAAGAAAAAAAATTCAGGGAAAGATTTAGCAGTGCTTACTGAGTATGAAGGGTTGCAGAGCTAATGAATGAGTTGGGGCCCAGCAGGCGCCAGGATGGAATTAGGGCATAAATTCATGGCCTGCAAAATCCTGGCCCAACACAATACTGCAAGAAATAAGGCACAGCCTGGCTCACATTCTTTAGACCAGGAGAAGAATATATGGAAAGTGTCCCAACCAGAAGAAACATGGAAATCCCTTATTTGTAATTTTCATCACTTTTTCCAATCTTCTGTTGAAATGGACATTTTCCTCACAGACTTCCTTATTCAAGTCACATTGCCATGGGACTCAGCAATAACCAGGGGTGTTTTCCTAAGAGGATCGAGTTTTAAAGCAGCTCATTTAGAGCTGAACTGAAAACTTGAAGCTATGTTGGAAATACAGCAAGGAAAGCCGACGACAGCATCTCTTTCAGGTGACCCAGCTTTCTCTGATTCCACCAGTTACAAAACTAGAGAAACTCACAAGTAAAGGGCCAAGTTCCCAAGCTTAAAAGCTGAGCCCTGTCCATCAACAGACTCCAGAAACTGAGACTTAGGTCTGTGTGGATGCGCAAAACGTTTCTGCACTGACTAAAGTGTGCTCCAGAGCAGAAAGCACGCAGTGCATCTAACATACCCACGATGTTCCCCCACGGGTGACATACCCACAGCCTCTGCAGCTAAACAAACAGCTGAGCCGAAACTAGAGGGGCCCCTTCTCTAATGTGCTGCTTTTGTTTGACTTTTGGACTTGAGAGTGGTTTCAGGGGAAAATTCTCTTCCATCTCAGTTTAGGTTATGTAAGATATTTACAACTTACTATTAAGGAGGGTCCCGGGGGCAGAAAATGAGGATGTTTTCAAGTGCAAAACCACAGTATATCAAACCTTAGGTTAACATGCATTTGGTTACACGTTCCCTTTGGGGTGAACATCAAAGTTCCGCAGCATAATGCGCAGTCCCCTCCACAACCTAGTCCTGGATGCTCGTTTGACTTTATCTTCTACCGTTATAGTTGTGTACACTATAGCCTAGAAGAACACCTCTGTGGTTTTTTCTTGCCTTTGCAAGTGGAGTACACTTGTCCTGAAACGTTTTCCCTCCTTCTTGGCGCTGGCCTTCCCAGTGGTGTGTTGGCTCTCCAGGCAGAAAAAGCTTGTAGGCTTTCTGATTCCAAAGGTGTAAATACTCATGCCGTTGCTGATTTCAAGCTACCAATCCAGCCACTGAAGGCAGAGTTGGGAAGAAATGCACCTAACTGCCTCTTGCAAGCTGTCGTAAGTAGCTTTAGCTCATCCTTGACTCTGCCTCTCCTTTAAACCCCACTTAGATGGCCACTCTTTCTCGACGTCTCCTCTGTCTCTAACCTTCTCTGGCCCCAAGACCAGGCTGAATGCTCCGTGACATTCTTGTGTTTCTCCATCACTGCACTTTGGGATACTATACTCTCTGTTTCTTCCTCAGACTCAGATCCGTGAAAACAGAATCACATTTTTCCTTTGTGATTTTTGACACCTACCACAGTGCTTGACACACAGGTGTCATCCAATATGTTTATCGAATGAATAGTATAGCACTCTTGCCAAAATGATGCAAGTTTTTCTCCTTCAATTAGATTGTATTGTCTAATGCTCTTAGAAGTAAGCCTTCTCCAAACAACCTACTGGAATAGCTCATCCAGACTTGTTATAAATTGAGCTATTGAATGTTTGGCTGGGTGAGTTTGCCTGGGATGGGAAATAGCTGGAGAGCTGGTTTCTCCAGTTGATTCTTTGGGCGCAGAACCTCCAGACTTCAGTGTAGAACAGTACCAATAATTAGCAGGTCTTTTAACCTCATTGGTTTTCTTCTTCTAATACCATGCTATTATCTGGGCAGGCAGAGACCTTGCAATTGACTATACTTTCCTTCTAAACCTCAGGTTTACAGGGCTTAAAACTTTCCCATTCATTTGCTAGTTCTCATGCTCAACCCAAACCCTGACAACAATGCCAGTTGTACTCAAGTGGAAAATATGACTTACTAAGGCCTGTTGGTGTTAGCAAGATGGATGTAAAGAAAACTCAGCTGCAAAGATAATTATTACTTCACATCTTGCAAATGGTGTGTGTCAGAGAATTGTAGAATTTTAGGGTTGAGACTAATTCACTAGTGAAGCCGCCTACCCCAGAATGAATTCCCCAGTCTGCCTGGTGGACGGCCACACTCCTGACCTGGGCGTTCAAAGCCCTCTATGTCTGGATCACAACCATTTATCACTAAATGACTTCTCCATATTGTGTGATAGTGTCAGGGCGTGAAAAGAATGCAAATAGGCTAATTGTAACAATAGTAGCAAAAAGGATACGCCTGACTAATTGTGAACTTTTACTTTTAATTGTGAATTTTACTAATTTGTAGATTTTTATTTTTCTGCTTCTTAATTCCTTATTTTTCTTTGTTTAGTTCAAAAACAGAACTCCCTGTTTGTGCTTTTCTGTTTACAATGAAAACAAATTCTCAGTACTAGGAGCCTAAACCTACCATCAGATCTAGGTTAAAACACCCAGTTTGCAGCAACAAGAATTTCTATTGCTGCATCCTCTAGATTCTTACAAAGAAATTTGTAAAAGTCGGGCTTGCCCTCATATAGACTTCAGGATCAATGTTTGCAAGAAGTTCTCCAGCCTCGCTTCGCTAGGGCGTGCGTTCTGAATCTCCACCATGCATCAGAATCACCTGGCACACATTAAAACACATCCACACACCCCGGAGAGAAAGAGCGAGGTGTGTCCCTCACTCCCATTCTGAATCAAGGGGTCTGCGGTGAATCCCGCGCTTTAGTCTCACTTAAATCTCCTTGGGCAAGTCTAGCCTGTAGCTGGAGGTGTCCAGCGCTGCTGAGGGATTCCCAGTTGGGCTCCCACCCTGTGCTCTGTTCCCTTCCACCAGCCGTCACTCCTGTGTTACATCATCAGATCTCTTCTGATCGCTCCCTGGTTTAACCCAGACTACTTCTCCCCTCCTATCAGTCCTCCCTTCTAAAGGCTTGTGCTGGAGCTTCTCATTTCCCGTGTTTTGTGCCTCAGAAACTAGATCTTCCCTCCAGGTTTATTTCCGTCCCCTTACAATCAACACCAACCTCAGTTAAAAATGGACATAAGTTTACCCATTTTTTTGACTTAACTCACTTTTAGAATAAATGATGGCTGTGAGTCAATCCGTACGTTCGAGGAATATTCTTTTTTCTAATGTACACTTTTATTTTTCAAGGCAAATTCTTTGACTACACATCACACACCAGTTCCTGCTTTCAAGAAACTTAATGTTACCCAGGCTTGGTAGACCAGTCCTGTAATCCCACCACTTGAGAGGCTGTAGCAGGAAGATCACTGAGTTTGAGGCCAGCCTGGGTTTCATAGTGAGATCCTGTCTCAAAAAAAAAAAAAAAAAAACAACTAAAGAAAGAAACTTAAGAAGGAAAACAGAGAGCCGTGACAGGGAAGGAAAAGTGCCACTGGAGTGCTTAGAAGTGGTGTTGTCTCTCTATTGATTTTTAAAGATTTCTCTCTTCCAAATGGAGAAAGAAAATCTGATTCTAATAGAAACTTTTGTAATTAATCCAGACCATTTATATTTTCTTCATCTTCAAAAATCCTCAACTTCCATAATTGAACTGGAAGAGTAAATGAAGAACAAATATTTTAAATGGAGTTAGATAATTATTAAAATATTCACGTGTCTTCTTAGGCAAGTACACAGGCCAATTCCAAGTATGCCACATACATAAACATGTCACCATGATGCTGTGGTCATTGATATTTAGCCTAAGAGAGCTAAGCATTTTGGGAGATACAGATCTTATGTCTCTGAATATTTTTAAAAAATAACACAGGCAGGCTGGGGATTTAGCACAGTGATTAGAGTGCTTGCCTTGCAAGCACAAAGGCCTGAGTTCGATCCCCGGCACCACAAAAAAAAAAAAAAAAAATAACACAGGCAAATCACATATTGGGAAAAGATATTCCCAATACACATAATCTGATAAGTGATTTGTAACCAACCTATATCATCTGCTACTACACTACTGTAAATCAATAAGGAAAAAAGACAACTTAAAAAAAATGAACAGCAGACTTGAGCAGACTCTTACCTAGAGTGACTATCTAAATGTCCAAGAAGCTTTTGAAGAGGTGCTCAGCATTATTCATCAAGGAAATACTAAACACACACGCACAATGTAATACTGCTTCATCCTCGCCAGAATGTCTGAAATCAGAAAACTGACAGTTCATGTGTTGGCAAGCACACAAAGCAACTGGGATTCTTGTACATTGCTCCTGAGATTGTACTTTAGTGCAACCCTTTAGGAAAGTGGCAAAAGCCACCAAAACTGTATGTGCAATAACCGTGTGATCCAGCAGTTCCACTCCTGTGAATACGCCTGCACCAGCTTTTGATTAATTGTATCTTGACAACTGCCCGTTTTTGACTGCTCAGTGAGATAGATCTTGCTTCTTTACATTTTTTTTTTCCTTGACTAGCCAGTGTTGAAGTTTGCTGAGAAGAGACTGCTGGCGAACCACTGTGGAGGAAGCTTCCTGGTTCCAGTATGCTGACTCCTGAGGCTCTTCAGTGCCCTCCTCTAGCATCCTGCCCAGGCAGCACAGGCAGCTTCCCTGGGCCAGCTCCTGCAGGGCCCGGCAGCCTGTAGCTCCTGGTCGGCGGGTTCACAGCTGCCCTGGCCAACCCCTTCCATCAGTTTTGCGGTAAGTGCATCAGGTGTGATGCTGCTCTGAAATGAGCTTTCTCCGGCACCCTAGAAGACAGATTGCCAGGTTCCGCTGTTCTTTGGATTTCTCTTTACTTCCTATTAGCTAACTCCTTTTTATACTTACTATAAACATTCTTCATATTACTCTACTCCAAATTATTATGTGGTTTTGTTCTTCTGATTAGACTGATGTAATACTCAAGAAAATACACACATGTGTGCACGCACACACACACACACACATTTCCACCCAAAGACGTGTACATGAAGCTTCACTCATCCTGGCCAAAACTGGAAACCACTTGAATGTCCACCATCCACTGAATGGATAAACTGAGGTAAACGTCATATAATGGAATACTACTCAGCAATAAGAAGGAGGGACTTACCTGGCAATGAATCTCACAGACAGTGTGGAGTGAAAAAAGCTGGATACAATAGAGTATATACTACAAGGTTTCATTTTATATGATGTTTGAGAACAGACAAAACAACTAGAGTGATAGAAGTCAGAGTAGTTGTTACCTCTAGAGCCAAGATACTAAGGAAGAGCACAAGGGATCTTTTGGGGTAGTTGACACACTATATTTTGATTACAAGACAATTATAAAGGTATATATTTATATATATTTATATATTTATATGTTTATATATTTATTTATTTATATAGTTATATATATTTACATAAGAAATCATCATTTTGTCCACTTTACTATATGTACTGTATGTTATAACTTAATAGGAAACTAACTTTAAAAAACAATGTGAATAAAAGGTAACAGAAAACAGCTATGGATACAAAGCTGTGTAGATGTCCCACTAACTAATTCCTTGGCCCATCTGTCACAACAATGGTCACCAAGATGGACACAGTATCACTCTCTCTTGTGAGATCCATGATGACAGCTGTCAGCCTGAGGCCCCCATAGTGTTGGGAGTGGAGGCCACAGAAGCTGAAGGGGGTGATGGCAACCGGATGGTTTCCTCACACACACACACAGCCAGTTCGTGATGGCAGTGGACACACCTCAGCCTTCTCTTTCCAACCAGGGCACTTTCTGCACATCATGTGGCCTTTCAGACTCTTCCTAAAGACGCCTGTGATGAGTAATGGGGTGATTTATAGAACGGAGCCGAGCGTGTCATGCACGTAAAGCCAACAGAGAATGATTCTGAAATAATCCTGTCACAGTTGGTTGGCCGTGATACAAGCTGGTTTTTTTATACTGTCTTCCTGACTGCGGTGGTAAAGCCTGTAGGGGAGTTGGCGAAAAGGGGAATGTGTGCCAATTTGGTGGCAGTGTGAAATTGTTTCACTTCAAAACAGAGCAGAAATATGAAAAATCAAAATAGTTCATCCCCTGCTCCTTGCCTTTCTACTGTTCTTGGGCAGGAATCAAAGGAGGAGAGGCTCAGCAGCAGAGCCGTCTCCACGGACTGGGCTCGGGATGAGAGAAAAGTAATTCTCACTCCCAGAATCCTGGTTACACTTCCTGCACATAGGAGAAAGTGGGCTCTCTGTACCTGCACACAAAGCAAAGTCAGGGCTTGTGAATTTCAGGTAAAATTCTCAGCCCTGGGCATTACTGCCCGGATTCATTTAGCTTCCTCTTACTCCATTTTTTTACACTGAGTCAGGAGTTAACTCAGGATCTCAAGTAGAGTCTATTAATCTATTAATTTGGGGAGATGAGACAGTAAAATTCATTTATCCTTTAACTTTATTTTTCTCATAATGTTTGTTCCCTTCGTTAATTTATTGCCCTGCAGCTCCAATTCCATTCTTTTGGGTTTTGCTTTGTGATTCTGGAGCTGGACTCGACTCTTGCACTTCCCCTTTGACACAGGCTCAATGCTGAGCTTCACCAGTAGAGGGCGCTGCAGGGAGGCAGCCAAACTGCAAAGGGAGGGAGGTACATTGCTTTCCCTGTACCATTTCCATGCAGTCCTGAGCAGTTTGGGGTGCAGAAGGTGTCCTCAGTGTTCATCTTAGTGGTGACAGATCTCAGGGAACTGGGATGAGAACCTCCCAGCAGCAGACTGTTTTCTTTCCTGGTGGCCGCACCTTCTCTTTTAGGATCAGCCTGCCAGCCTTGCTGTACCCTGCTTTAAATCTCGAAAATCTTTCCTTCAATTTCTACAGCTACTACACCACACAGTGCTCCTTTCTACCGTTTAGCAATTAATCGTCCTTTGCCTTTAACAGTTCTTTATATTAGAATTCCCCTGGTCAAATTACTATCGGTTTGTCTCATGACTGGTCCTGACAAGATGCCGCGTGCGCCGCGTCTGACTTGTGCTGTGGGTGCTGGTGCGCGTGGCGCTTGGCCCCTTAAGGACTCTCAGTGCTTTGGGCGCCTAGGGAAGTAGCCTGCAGCTGCGATGTGCTGGATGGGAATTAATACATTCGGGGAATTAATTTCCAGATCCTAGACTTCCACATGTACTCTTACTAAGATCAACCTGAGACATGCCTGCCCGCAGGTATGACAAAGGTTTTCCTTTCCCGGATTGCCTCATGTGTTCTGAAAAAGACAGATATCTTATGTTTCCCAGATTTTAGGATGCATTGCCTACGTTCTTTTGATTAATTTAGTTTTAGTAATTTTACTGCTAAACAAATGCAGTCGAAATTTTTTAACATCTAAAGCCTTAAAATTACAGGAAACTTAAAAAGCTGTTTAATTTATATTAATTATTGCTACATAGAATTATGATAGGTGGTTAATTTCAAGCATGAAATGCCTTATAATGGCATAAAATTGGGGAAAGGGAATGGAAATATGAGTTCAAGGAATACTAGATAGTTTTACTATTAACAAATCATTCATGTATTTATAAATTTGGGATGACATAAATATATAATTGCTAAGATATCTCTGCTCCTTTGGACTCATAGGAAAGTGTGCATTAACACTCTTGCTTTAAATTCTCAGTCTTACTACATGCCAGAATTACATTCTTTGCAATCATTTAAACACAGGAAGAGAAACTTCAGACCTCATTTTTTAAAAGTTCAAGAGTGCATGTAGTTTTACAAAGCAATTTTAGAAGACGTGTGAGTAAATAAAATTGCCTCACTTATGACCAACCATGAAAGAATGAAGATTATCACTTCTCGGCCTTTCAGCTAAGAGCGAGTGAAAGAATGAAGAATGAATGAATGAGAGAACAAGTGAGCTAGCTGTTGAAAGTAAGCAGTGTCTGTTAGGGTGAATGAAAACGACATCCTCTGTTTCCAGTGACTCAGCTCCTTCTCTTGGGGAAACATGTAAGTGGAAAATGAAAGACACCCAGGCACCCTTGGCGTTGAGGCCTGGATCAGGCCCAGGCCAGCCCAAGTTTGTCCTCTGTCCTTATTTCAGAATAACCTGTGGCTGGATGAGTGGCTTATAACACTGCATTTCCTTAAAGCCTTGTGGTTTACCTTCATCTTATTATCTGTAAAATGGATAGAAAAATTCCAAATCAGTGCCAGCTGGAATATTCATGTTACCTTTTGTCATGAAGTGCCTGTGGCACAGAACAACACTGGACTTGGAGCCAGAAGGCCTGGGTTGGTGTACTGATTTGCTAGTAACCGCTTGCATGTTTATCCAATGCCTTCATGTCTCTGCACCTCAATTTCTCGTCTTCAAAAAGCAGATAGTGATAAGTGTTTGTGGGAATCGGATGAGATCGTGCATGTCAAAGTGCTTAACACCTGGCAGGCCCTCAGTAAGTGTTTGGCTGGAGCTGAAGTGCTAGTTGGCAGAGTGCTGTGGGTATATCTACCTCTCCTTGCCCTTAGGGCTGCAATTGTTCTAGTATAAATTAACTCTTTAGCCTCCGTGGCTACCCACCACCAGCCTTGACCTTACTAAACACCCTGCTGTCCAAATGCAAAGTTTGTGGAACACTGGATCCTTGTACATGGATGAGTCCTCACTTCACTCCGCAAATATGGTCTGGTAAGTTCCACACTACTAGTGGCATGTGCTTCATTCCTCTTCTCAGGGGACACACGTTTCATCTTTAGAATCTATTGAAGTGATCATTGTCAATTATGTTTCCAGGGTCAATAGCATTATTATGTATTACAAAAAATACAGAACACAGGCAAAGTAGCTTCTTGCCAAAGGGATTACTCAGCGTGGTCTCACGTAACTGTGTGCACTGACTGATCCTCAGTCGATTGAATTATGAGCTCACCAGCACACACACAGAGAAGGGGTTTCCTTCCAGCAGTTGGTGACAGACCTCTGCCCCTAAACTGTGGTGGAAGCTGGCCTGGCACTTTACAAGCAAAAGAGGTCAACTGAGGTGAAGCACCGTATGAAGTGCCCAGAGAGGTTAGAAGGCATTTGCCATCACACAGATGGAGCCAGTGCTTGGAATGAGTGTGGAGAAGTCCAGAAGCTCCCTCAGCTGAATCACAGCAGCTGCCGCACTCAGGCCAGCAGCTTTCTGTAAAAGCAGGATTGCTCACTGAGCTCTTCACACCTTTATCCTAGAACAAGAGATAAATCTAACCTGACTCTTGCGGTGGTCTCTGGAGAGAAAATCATCAAGCTGTATTCTAGACTTGTATTAAACTAGAGAAGTAATGACTGCAGAGATAGAGAGGAGTTTTCACGCTGTGCCAGAGCCTGGCTGAGGGCTCTCTCAGGTCGGATCTCACCGCTCCTCACAGCACGGCCGTGTGGCAGCCAGCACTGCCTCCACTTCGCAGATGAAAACGCCAAGGCTCGAGGAGGTTCCTCTGGGGCCAGGACTTGAACGTTTGTCTGTCTGGAACAACACCCGTATGTTTCTCTTTTGCCTTCTTAACTCTAATCCTGGCTCAAAAGGTGTAAACTCAAGAAGACGACAGGGGCTCTGGAAGAGGGTAGCATTTACATTCCCACGGGATGACCCAGGGCAGTGGCCCCGATCTGGGCTGCACATGAGATCACCACTCTCCCAGGCTCACACTCCTTGCTTGGAAGAAATCACCCAGGACAGTATTTCTTAGCCTTTGCTGGGCTTCAGGAGCACCTGGAGGTTTGTTAAAGCACGATTGTTGGGCACTATTCTCAGAGTTTCCGAGTCTGTATCTGGAGTTCCCCTGGTGATCTGCATTTCTAATGAACGTGCTGGTGCCTCTGGTCAGGGTCCTCACAGTGCACCACTGTCTTAGGGCATCATTTCTCAAAGTACAGTCCTAACCTGGTGCATCAGGTTGGAATTATGGACTCAGATGCCGATCCTTGGCCCTGGCCCAAATCTATAGGCTCGGATCTCAGGAGGTGGGGCCCAGGGGTCTGTCTCTTAAGTAAGTGTTCCAGACAGTCTTCTGCTCACTGAAGTGTGAAAACTGTCATCCAGTGGGCCTGTAAACTCTCCCTCATCTCACAGACAGCCTGGCTTTTAAATATTGTCTCATTTTGAATGACAACCGCACAGCAGAACTCCATTTACAATTGACCATTAGCTGCTGTTGTGACTGCCTCCAGTTATTGAAAATGCCCATAAGGGATCTTTTAGCCCATGCTTCATAAATAAAATACAGCAAAGAAAAGAAATATTTATTCATTGATTTTTGAAAAACTCTCCAGTTGTCAACTTTCTGATTCATCAAGGGAAAAGAGGGTTGCTTGAGTAGTGTTTCATTCTTCCTTCAAACAAGTGAAATCAAGAGAAACACCTTCTATGAAAAGGCCTCTTCTTCCCTTCTCTCTGCCCCTCTCCTCTCATCACGCCTTGCGAGCATGAGGCTCAAACTCTGTGTTAAGAGGGTTTTGGCAGCTCGGAGCCTGGTGCCCTGTACATGCAGCTGAGCATCTGGATTACCACCCTGGCTTCCTCGCAGATGGAAAAGGTCAAGCCATGCACTATTCAAAGACTGACAGCAGGAAACCAGGCTCAGGCTCTCAGAGGCCCTGAAGAGATGCAGGTGCTTCCCGAGGGGCCACCCCTCAGCTGTGGGCCTTCATGAAGCCAGTTGCCAAGAAGAGTATTTATAGCTGCCTTTGCCGGCTGCCTCCTGCAGGTCCTCACACAGCAGCCTGGCCAACAAGACGAGGGAAAGACTAGAGGACCGAGGTGAGAATGGCCTAGATGTCCTCGAATGGGATTTCAAATGAGGGAGGAATGGAAGTCACACAAAGACTTCCCATCATTCTCCCTGTCTGCTGTTTGCCCGAGAGAAGCCCACCGCCGGAGGCCCTTGCTGCCATCTACAGAACTGACTTGTAATCACGGTGCTTGCTGTCGGTATGGAAAAGCCTAGAAACTCTCTCCGCTTCCCTCAGTCCTGCTCAGCGGCCTCAAACTGAGCCTGGCGTCACTGTCCAGACTCCTAAGGCGAACACGTCAGCAGAAACAGAGGTTCCTTTTCTTTCTCATCTGCTCATTTAGGCCTGTGGGTTACACAAAAAGACTGGCCCGACACAGCTGTCCTGTGGCTCCCGGGTGCCACAGGACGCAGCCCCAGTGTCCTCTCTCCTGCGGCAGGAAATGCACATCTGTGGGCATCCAATTGCTGGTTTAGGGGCCACAGTGTCCCCACTCCCATGGAAAAGCATTGGAGCCCACCGATTTTCTCGTCTATTTTTACAAGAGTATCCTCTGTACACAGCACAGCACATCAGCTAAAAGTCTCTAGGTGAAATCATAAAATCTCCAGGGGAAAACCAACAAAACACCAAGTGTTCCAGAAAGGGTTTTGCTTCCTGACTGGCAGCAAGCCTGAGATCAAAACCTGTTACTCAAAGTCACAGATGAAATTGCTGTTTGAGGCACAATTCATCTGATTGTTCTGCCTAAGGCCCTGCTGTCTCCCATGGTCCCTGTGAGGGGCGGAAGCAGAGACTCCAGTGGCTGTTGAGACATTTTCTCTATAGGCTTGACTGGAACATCTACAGTCTGGTTGCCCCTGGAGTCCTCATGGTGGGTGTGACTTCCAAAAGCCCCTTCCTAAAAGTGGAAGGGGATTTACATTTTGTTTTTCATTTTTTAAAACAAAGTAGGCAAAAGTAGGACACCTGGTTAGGGTAATGGCTAGTCCAGGGGAGCAAGGGTAAGATCACCGGACCTTGGTGTGCACTTTTGAGTTGCCTGGTACAGCGCTATGTGCCTTCTGCAAGTCACCTCATTTAACCCCCACAGTAACCCCATGAGGTAGGTGCAGCCGCTCTCCTTCCTTTGTAGCACAGAAAACCACAGCCTGGAGATGTGAAAGGACTGGTTCTGTCTCAGGAAGACAGTAGCAGAGTTGAGATTCGAATCTGCTACTTCCTAAGAGCTCCAGGCTTCACCCGCAAACCTCAGAACAGTGCTGCCGAGTCCAGCAGCTCTGTGGTCACCTGCTGCTACAGCTCACTGAACTGTGCTGGTCTCTGGCTTCCTTGCATTGTACAGATGGGGGTGGGGGGATTGCAGGGAATTGGGTCTCAACAACTCCTGAGAGTCCATTTATAGGATCAGCCACTCTGGCTAGCCCGGGACTCCGCTGAGCCCTCCCTTGTCCTGTTCCCACAATTGGCGACATACCCTCGGACTGGACATCAGCTCTTGGCTAGCTCGGTTGCCAGTCTGGTGCTTGTTTAACTGGGTGACTTTTAGGCTTCTTCATGTAGATCACATTCCTAGTGGCTGCAGCCAAGTGGAAGTGTTCTGCCCCACTCCTAGATAGGGTAATGGCCACGGGGAAGCAGCAAAGGTAGTGACCATTACCGCCTCCAGGAGTGCTGTGGAAGCCAGCGATGCTGTGTGTTGTCTTGCCATCGGTGGGCTGTTGCCCTTCTCTGGTGGGAGGAAGTGAGTGTGTATGGTGTGGAAGGGGCACCGCAACATCAGAAGTTGGTGTCGTGTGTGCTAAGATCATCATTTTGTATGTTTTCATATCAGGTGGGTTATATTGTAGTGTAGTTTGTATCTAAGACGATCCCCAAAAGCAAGCTGATGGGCTTTTGGAAGTTGATTGGATCAGGAGAATTCTAACTTCATCAAGTGGATTCATCCACTGATGAGCACATAATTTGATGGCATTACCAGGAGGTGATGGAAACACGAGGCAGGGCCTCACTGAAGGAAGCGAATCCTGGGGTATGGCCTCGGGGACTATATCCAGTCTGCAGCCCATTCCTTTCCACTCTAGCTCTCTTACAGTCTCTGCTTCCTGGCCGCCATGGGGTGAGCTGCTCTCCTCCACCATACCCTTCCTCCATGATGCTCTGCCTCACCTCAGGGCCACAGCAATGGAACCAGCTGACTATGAACTGAAAACTCTGAAAGCATCAGTCAAGTAAATCCTTCCTCCATTAAGTTGTTTGTCTCAGGTATTTGCTCACAGCCACAAAAACCTGCTAACCTATACTTCTGTAAGGTCCAGTGACTCCCAGAGAGAGTTTTCTTTCCTGGACTCTTCATGGTCTTTTATTTTTCAAGTTGCCCACTTAAAATTTTCACTTATATCTTCCTTGTTTACTGTTAAGATTCCCAAGGTCACTGGACATGGTAGTGCACACCTATAGATCCAGAGCTCAGGAGGCTGAGGCAGGAGGATCCTTGCAAGTTGAAGGCCAGGCTGGGCTGCATAGTGAGTTAAAGGCCAGCCTGGGCTCCGTAGTGAGTTCAAAGCCAACCTGAATAACAGAGTGAGACCCTGTGTCAAAAAACAAAAACAAACAAACAAACAAACAAACAGGATTCCCAAGGTCCAGCAGTTCCTGGCAAACAGGGAGTACTTAATTAACACCTACAGAAGTGACTGATCAAGTGAATACTTAACTGAATAAATGAATCAATCAACCATTCATCTTGGGTCTTTGATTCCCAAAAATACTGGAGAATAAGACACTAGCATTTTTCTCTGGGTCTTTAGACAGCACTATCACTTTCTGAGATGTGGCAAGCATGTCAGCCCAGGTCCTGGAGTAAGAAGACAGAACAGAATTTAAAGTGGTGGTGGAGCTTGGTGGGGAACTTACTTGTGGAAGAGAGGGAAGGAAGAAGCGAGACTGGGTGCAGAAGCCCACCATGAGAGCTGGTGCTGCTGGAGGAGAGGCAGGAGAAAGCAGGGTGGCCCAAGGAGGGCCTCCGGCCTCCCCAGGAGCGGAAGTTCTGTCAGCCATCACGGTTGCCTTGGGAGACTGCGGAAATGGGCTGTCTGGCAGTGTCACACTCTCCTTTATTCAGGCAGCATGTTCTCACTGGGTGTTTCTTTCATGTGGTGACAGTGATTTCTCCCTCGCCCCACACTTTCTTTCTTTCCAGGAGCACTGCTGAGCCCTGCTCACTGAGAGGCAGCATGGGTCACAGTGACCCTCTCTCAGCCTGGCCACCTTTTCTTTCCAATCAGCAGACCTAGACCAAAATCTAGATTCCCTTCCTTCTCCTTCAGTTCCCCTGCTGGAGCAAGAGCTCTTCCGGACTTGACTTCCGTCCTTGACACCAGCTGCAGGCCGGCCTGCGGCCAGGCCCTGAGAGACAGACACTCCACATCCGGGTTTTAGCCAGAGAGAGTATCCGGTTGTCTGAATAAGCAGACCAAATGAGGAGGCCTCTGTTATCAGTGAGGGGAACAATACCTTTGTTTTTCTGACTGTTTGCATCTGGCAGTTGGTGTCTTATGTAAACAAGCCTGTTTACTTAAGCTAAGTCACTTTCCCCTGAAGAGTCCTTCCATCTGGAAGCCTTTCCATCCTGGGGAGTGAATACACAATTGTGTGGTAGGAACTTCTACTGGCTGCCATTTTTCACCAGTCTTGGTTATAATGAGCACCATTGCCTTCTTTCAGTTCATTCACTCTTTAATTTGGTTTTCTATTCATTCAACAAACATTTACTGAGGATATTTACCCAAAGAGAGTTATGTAGGGAGGGGTTAGGAACATGGACTCTGCAGCCAGACTGCCCTTATGCTCATATCCCAGATCAGCTTCTGTCTATAATACAGGAACATAGTCGAATTACTCAACGTCTTCCCAACCTCAGTTTTCTCTTCTGTAAATGGGGGTAAATAGAATGCTCATCTCAGAGATTAATGGAGATTAAAGTAGTTAAACAGTGACTGGCATGTAATAAGGGAAACTAAACGGATAGGGTCGGTCAGTAATATCACATTCTTGTTCCAGGGAAGTTCCAGTCAAGTGAGAAAGAATAAAGTGTGAATAATCATGATGCTGGCTAGTATGAGCTATGGCTAGGATCAACCCAGGAAGTATCCAACCTGGGACACTTGAGACAGGAAGTTACATTAAAATAATGAAAATTACATAGTTATTAAAATTATTTAATGATTAACAAATTAGTTTCAACGTAGTAGCAGAATTTAAATAGTCTTACTCGAAGGTTTACATTTTTGTCTTTTGTTCCCATTCAGAGCAGTTTTACTCAACAAACACTTTACAAAGCATAACTTGTCAAATGTTTTCATCACGATTCTTTTTAATGCTTCACCAAAGTTAAACGTTGTAAAATTTCAGGGCTTTTTAATTACATTCCATTTCAGTACAGAAAATAAATTGATCCAGTTAAAAACAAGAGCTTCACCAAGAGATTTTTCCTGTAAGCCAAGGTATTCTATACTTTTGAGTTCCCACAACTTAATTTATTTCCTCCCCTAATTTGGTAGAGACAATTCCAATGTGTCCCTATATGAGCTTGTTACAGATAATTACAATTCATAAAGATCTTCACAACCTGGAATTTTTGAATAAATATTCTGACTATTTTTCATCAAAATGCAGCCAACATGTGAGGAATTATTCTAAAAAGAATTCAAGAGTATTCTAGAATATGTAGGTGTGACAAAGTGGTTATTCTAAGATTCATACATTTCTAAAATCAGATTGTTAGTGGGCAACTCAGAAAGAAAATGTGCATTGCCAGGCTGAAGTTTTTGCTGTTAGTATTAGCTTTGGGGCTTTTGTTTGTTTTGATTTGTTCTGTTTTGTTTTGCTTTGCTTTGTTTTGAGGGGGACACTTGAAGTAAACTCCATCACAAGAATTTTGTGCTTTAGTTACTTTGTTTTTTGTAGGAATATTTGTAATTTTTTGACAATGATAATTTCCTTTAGTGTCATATCACAGTGGTTGGACACACTTATGAATTATGTGCTCGATTACCATTTCCAAGTACATTCCGCTCTGTCCTTTCTTAATTTAGTAAGAACATTATTTTTCCATTTCTATAAGCCTGTGCTCCCCCCAAAACTTGTATTCTTATTATTACTACAAAACACATCTCATCTTTTGTTTAATTTTTATTTTTATTAGTGCATGTTTAGAATACATGATGATTACATTTCTCTTGAGTTGGTACATGTGCATAGCCCCCCTTAATTCTTTTTTTTCATACCCTCCTTTCCCTTCCCCTTCTCTTCTTCTCTCAGTCCCTTTCCCTTTTGCAAAAGATCTATCTTTAGTTTCCTATTATCTTTTATTTTGCCCTTCAATTTATTTATATTTTGGGCTTCTTATACAAGCAAAATCATGTGATATTTAAGCTTTTGTGTCTGATTTATTTCCCTTAACATTATGGTCTCAAAGTGCATTCACTTTTCTATGGATGACTCAGATCTACCATTTTTTATGGCATAATATTACTGCACTGTATATAAATACCACATTTTCTTTATCCATTCATCTGTTGATGGACATATAAGCTGCTTCCAAGATATAGCTATTATGAGTTGTGCTGCTATAAACAAGGATGTACATGTATCCCTAATTTGGTATCTTGAATTCTTTCCAAAGATATCTAAAAGAAGAATACCTGGGTTGAATGGAATTTCTATTTTTAGTTTTTTGAGGACTCTCCACACTGATTTCCATCATGGTTGTACTAGTTTACATTCCCATTGACAGTGTAAAAGGGTAACTTTTTCCTCTGAAGCCTCACTAGCATTTGTAATTATTTGCTTTCTTGATGATCGCCAGTCTATCTAAAGTAAGATGGAATCTCAGTATTGTTTTAATTTGCATTTCTCTAATAGGCCCCAAACATACACTGGAGTACAGATAGCCTCTTTAACAAACGGTGCTGAGAAAGCTGACTATCCATGTGCAGAAGATTGAACGTAGACTCATATCTCTCACTATGTACTAAACTAAAATTAAAATGGATCAAAGATATAAATGTTAAAGTAGAAACACTTAAGCTGATAGAGTTACAACACCTGAAGACGGAGGCATAGGCAAGGACTTTCTGAACAGAACCCCAGTGACACAAGAAATAACATAAGGAACAAACAAATGGGATTATATCAGATTAAAAAGCTTTTGCACGGCAAAGGAAACAACCAACAGAGTGAAGAGACAACCTGAAGAATGGGAAAATATTTTATCAGGTAGTCCTCAGACAGAGGATTAACATCTAGAATATATAAAGAACTCAAAAAAATGAGACCTCCCAAAATAAACAACTCAGTCAAAAAATGGGCAGCCGAATTGAATAGGTACTTCTCAGAAGTACAAATAACCAATAAATATATGAAAAAATGTTTAATGTCTCTGGCCATTATAGAAATGCAAATTAAAACATCTTTAATGTTGAACATTTGAACTGAATTTATAATAGCATTCCTATCAATGTCAGATGATTTTCCTGAGAATAAAAACTTTTTCCAAAAGTTTCACTTGGATTTCATGAATTGTTTTGAAGATGAAATCATCATTGAAATTAACCACTTTCTTATTTCAAGTGTCTGAGGACTCTAATATAAAAAGGCCTCAAGCAATTGTTTGGTAGCTCTTCTTTTGCTAAAGGACCCAACATGTACACAGCTATCAGTTCACTTTTTGTATGTGCAGATAGCCTCTCTGGAATAAAAATGGATGAAATTAATTTAGAGGAGCCGTTGTTTGATTTAAACGAGCAGCCATGCTTTAAAAGGTGAGAGATAAACACATCTTTGGCAGCTGCACATGGCAATGCTCGTTCATGGCCACAACCTTCTTAAAACATTCTAATGTTTTAAGCAGAGATTGCCTTATCCTCATCTTTGTGTCTGGTTTTCATGTGGTCACTGATACCACCAGGCCCCTCGGTGGTAGATCCTAAGTGCCAGCAAACATTTTATACAAGCTATATGTTCCTCAGTTTTCTTGATACAAGAAAATTCAGGACATAATTTTTAAACGTGCACTTTTTTGTTTTATTCAATTGCTCCTGAAAATATTTGTTGCCAATTTTTAAAAAGATATCAAATAGTAAAGTTGTAATTTTATGCCGTATTGTAAATGAAAAACTATACAGCAAGAATATTCAGGTTATTCTTAATAGACAACATTAAAGGGCTGTTCAGTCTTTAAATCCTGTTTATTTTATATAGATATCTGTTGTGGTTTATATCTAAATGTCCCCCCAAGAACCTCACGTGCTTAGAAGAGGGACCTTTGGAAAAGTGATTAGATGGGGGACTGCATAGCTGACTTGCCATTAGAAGGTGGGTTCTGGTCACCATGGGTCTGAGCCTGAAGGGTATATCTCCCTTCCCGACTCCTCCTTTGGTTCTCTCTCTGCTTCCTCTCTGCCATGTCATGAGTAGCTCTCCTCTGCCATGCCCCTCTGCTGTGCTGTCCTGCCTCGGAGCCCACAGACTGTGGACCAAAATGTGAGCCAAAATGAATGTCTCCGTCCTTAAGTTGTGGATTCTAATATTTTGTTCTAGCAGCTAAGAAAATAACTAAGACAGCATCTAATGTAAATTTACCTTTAATTTCCAGACTACACTGACTAGAGGCCTTGGTGGCTTTGTGCATTTTTCAGACCACTGCCTGGCCGAGGCTCAACTGGCTGGCACACAAATGGCCACAAAGAACAGCAGTAGAGAATCCACCTCCCACTGTCTTCCAGGACTAGAAGGAGTTACAGATACTTCTTATCAGCAGCAAGTCCTTGAATGGGCAGTATTAGTTATCACATGTTCCAGTTTTCACCTAGAAAAACTCAGTAAAAGGACAAATTACTGTGGGTCATCTTTCAGATTTGAGCATTTGTTCAAGTGGGAGCCTTGTCTACTGCCTAATGACTTTACATATTTGCAGACTGGCACAGTAGAAACTGGAAGTGTAAACTGGACATCTACCAAATGGACTCCAACTTACCTTAATGCAATCATCACTAACAGTATTTTATGGAAAAGTGAAACATCTGGGACAAATATTAAAATGGCACGGGAGGGTTGGGGATTTAGCTCAATGGTAGAGTGCTTACCTAGCAAGCACAAGGCCCTGAGTTTGATCCCCAACACCAAAAATAAAAATAAAAATAAAACGGCATAGGATGCCAAGCACGAACACTCCTGGAACTGTTTCAGGAGAAGCAGGGTATAGGAGCTCACTGGCTATGAGATCAGTAAGCATGTCATTACTCTTCCACCCAACTGGAAGGAAGAGAGATCAAGGGAGGTTTCTTAGGATGGGGTTACCTGAACAGAACCAGAGAAGATATGCTGAGGATTAACAGGTAAAGTTAACATAGAAGAAACAATCCACAAAATGAAAAGGCAACTTGGAAAACATACATCTGATGAATTAATATTAAAATATATAGGGAACGCTTACTTATAACTGAACAACAAATGACCAAATAATGGGCAGAGGAGCTAAATAGATATTTTCCAAAGAAAACATATTTATGACAAATAGGTAAATGAAAGAAGAGTTCAACATCACTACTCAGGGAAATGCAAATTAGAACCACAATGAGATAACATCCCACACCTGTTAGGATGAGTATTGTCAAACAAACAAGTGTTGGCAAAGACTCAGAGAAAAAAGAACCCTTGTACACTGGGTAGGGATGTAAATAAGTGCAGCCATTATGGAGAAGAGTGTGTATGTTTCTGAAAATTAAAAATAGAACTACCGTATGATCCAACTCTCACATTTCTGGCTATATATCCAAAGCAAATGAAATCAGTGTGTTCAAGACATGGTTGCACGCCCATGCACATTGCAGCACTATTCATAATAACCAAAACAGGAAAGCAATTTAAGTGTCCATCAGTGGATAAATGGATGAAAAGAATGTAGAGTATACACACAATAGGATACTAGTCAGCCCTAAGAAAGAAGGAAATTGTATAATATGTGACAACATGGATGGAGCTGCAGGACATTATGCTAAGTGAAATAATAAGGACAAATACCATATGTTCTCACATATACCGTATAAAGAATCTAAAATCATCAAACGCATAGAAACAAAATCGGTGGTTACTGTGGGGGTGATGGATGAAGAGATCTCAGTTAAAGCCATTAGCAAGGTTTCAGTTATACCATATGAATGAGTTTCAGAGACCTCCAGGGAAGCATAGTCCCTACAGTTAATAATATATAAGTAAAGGGTTGCGAAGGGGCAGATCTTACCTTCAGTGTTTTTATCACACACAAAAATAACAGTGGAAAAAAACATTTTGGGAAGCAACTGATATGTTTATGGCATAGGTTGCAGTATCATTTCATGGATATATCTTTATCTCCAGACTCACCAACTGTATACATTAAATGGGTACCATTTTGTATGCTAATTGTGACTCAGAAAAGCAGCTTTTCCTAAATATAAAAAGCAGTTTTAAAAGTTGTCCTATGTAAGCCTTTTGTTTATCTGATTTAGTTCTCATAAAAATGCTCTGCATGGATAATATTACTCTCATTTTACATAGTAGGCAAACAAGGTTTAGGGAGACTAAGGAGCTAACCAGTCATGCTGACGCCTGCCTGTAATCCCAGGACACTGGAAGACTGAGTCAAGAGGATTACAAATTTGAGCATGTCCTGGGCAACTAGTGATTTAGCAAGACCCTGTCCCAAAATAAAAAATAAAAGGGACTAGGGTTGTAGAGGCCTGGGTTCAAGCCTCAGTACCTCCAAAAAACAAAACAAAACAAAACAGCTAAGGAATTTGCCTGAGGTTGTCCGCTCTGGAGTTCCAACAGAGCTCTGTGGCTCCAGAGTCCGGCAGTCCCAGGCAGGCCACAGACTCTGCTTTGCCCAGTTAGCATGAGAGACGATGCGCGCCCTGGGAAGCTTCGAGTCGTGTTGGCAAAAGCAGGGGCAGCTCTAACGCAGGATGCTGCCGGAGGGAGGTGGCAGCTAAGCCAACTACAAGCCAGGCCTGAGCCTTGCAGTGCACCTATGCCACACCTGCTGTTGTCCGTGAAGGCCTTGCAGGTAGAAGCAGCCTACACTCACCTCTCTCCCTGTCTTTCTGCCCATCGTGTTTTTTGTTTACAGGTGAGTTTTAGATGTGCCTAAATTAAATGAAATTTAGTGCCTTACTGAGTATTGGCTTCTATAGGTTTCATACTCTCCTGCCGGTGTGCATTTAGTGTCTAAAGCAAAACTTCAAGCTTTAAGGTCAAGACTAATATTACTATAGATTCCTTAATAGGCCCCACTTGGTGCTGAGCATGTGGGAAACATCCCCAAAAAGATTTATTTCTATGAGGAGAAATGTCAGTAAATGGCTTTTGGAGCAGACCTGATTTTCTAAAACCTTGAATGTTTAAAAATAGGATTTGACTTTCAGCCTGCTTTAATTTCCCTTTTGACACTCATCAGTTTTGGATTGTCCTCCCCAGTTTGCTCTTTGGTCTGTTCACGCCTAGTGCTTGCATTTTAGCTGCTTCACCTTGCCTTGTGCTCGCTCTTCCTTCCTTTCCCCCTGCCGGCTCTGAGTACCGGGCTCATTTTCTCCCAGACATTCAAGGCTGAGTAGGTCTAGGTGGGCAGGCCGGTGATTCTTCTTTAGTACCTCTGGACCATTCCCGTTGATGTGTTACCTGGTTTTAATCTCAGTTGATTGAATTTCACTGGTTTGAGCTGATCTATCCACATTTCCATGGGACTAGAATTCTGGAACTCTGTTGTAGCCATGGTAACCACTAGCCTTGTGTGCATAGTTAAATGAATTAAATATAAAATCCTGTTCCTCAGTCACCGACTCATATTTCAGGTGCTCAGTAACTGTATGTGGGTCCTGGCTATCTGGACGGCACAACTTTGGGAACTTTGCATCGTTGCAGAAAGTTCTTTTGGAACAAAGCAGATGATTTGGGGTGACTATGGAATAAATTAGTAAGATCCAGGACAAAACTGAGCAGTATATGAAGTTTTGATAAATGACTTTTATTTGGGCTTATTTACTCAGTGTGATATTATTTATTTATTCAGTGTAATATTAGAAACATTCCTAAGGATAAAATTACTTTGTAGTACTTATATAATCATTTGCCTAAATATCGGTGACTTCCACCAAATCTGTGAGCTCTTCCAGGATGGGGAACTCCTGCACTTAAGAGTTGTGTCTGGCATAGAAAGGGCTCAAAATATGCATAGATGCTTAGAAACCTCATTTAATTTTCTTTATTGCTAGCTATAGCTATTAATCTCATAAATTATATCCTGAGATCTACTAAGTTTTTTCTTCTTACTATTCTTGACGTTGTGTTTTCTGGGAATATAAAAGGAAGAAAAAGTTCAAGAATGACATACAAATTCATTCGAATGGAAATATGAGAAAACTATGATGGGGGATATAGAAGGAAAAAGCCCCTTAAGGGACCCATGTGAGACCTATGGAGACCTTACTTTGGGGGTGACATGGCCCTCATTTGACTTTTGTATGGAACTGGCAGAAGCTGGAACAGGGCATCACGACTTTTGATGGTCACAGGTGTCCTGTTTCTCAGTCTGAGGAAGGTGGTGCAGACTGATGGAAAATCAGCTTCCTGTCCCTTTCCTCTCTCCAAAAGGGCCCTGTGCCAGAGCCCTGGGATGCTTATCTGGATCCCACAGATCTTTAAAATGAGGTCATCCAGGAAGTTGAATCCCTTTGACACAATTACCTCTGCATCTTTGGCCTTTGTTCTCTTAGAGAATGACCAGTGACCTTGTGGTGCTTCTTACGTGGTTGAAACAGCTGTTGTGAGGTAGATGCCAGATGCGAGCTCCTGTGTGGATGTACACGTCCTTCCCCAGCTCTCCGGACAAGACCAGTGGATGGAGATGTGCGCCACCCCCAACCCTAGTCCATAAAGCTGCAGAGGAAGTGAGAGGAGACAGGAGAACTCTCTATGGTAGGGAATCTCTCTCTCTCCCTCTCTCTCTCTGTCTCTCTCTGTCTCTGTCTCTGTCTCTCTCTCTCTCACACACACACACACTTCATATGCACATACATGTATCATGACACAACCCAGAAGTTTTTCCTCTTTGACTCATCTTAGTCGACAACAAGTTACACCAGTTCCAAGGGCTCATTCTTACCTGAACAGGTGGTGGGGTGACTTTTTGGAGCAAGATTTCTCTAGAGCTCTCAATCCATCTTTTCACATCTTTCAATACCCTCTTCTTAACTGTATGTTTACACTTTGCAATGTTTCTGTCCAATAGGAATTCTGTGTAGCAGGCCCAGATACTCGGTTTGTTCCCCCTTTCCTGGACAGATCTCCCTTCCCCCAAACTGTTTTGGCCCTACCTGTCTTTGTGCTTCTGTGACCAAAAAAAAAAAAAAAAAACAACTCCCTGGAGTTACAAGTAGTCATTATGTGGAGGAGGAAGAAGAGTTGGTGATAGTGAAAAGATGCTATGGCCATTGCAGAGGTCTGGTCAAATCCTCAGGAAACTTTTGAAGTTGCATTACTTGTGGAATATGTTATTCAAGTCCTGTTTCATTCTGAGATTTCCTGCCTGTTTATTTTCTCTAACCTTGTCTGTCTTCCATTTTCCAGTTGACTGTTGGCATGTGCTACGAGCAGTCAGGCAGCATTTGTTGGAAGGAACAGCCAGTCTGAAAGGTTTAGCAACTTTCCATCTGAGGCTGAGTTCACAGAGCATCTGGAAGTCTCTTGCTCTTGGGAAACGATTCTGGGAGATGAGACACACAAGATTCCTCTTGCATGTATTTATGAAAATATTGTTCACATACGTAAACTGTGGCAGAATAACAAGCTGGACAAGTAAACTATTAGAAAGCCATGAAGGGAAGGAAGGTTTCTTGCTTCACACGGGTGAGTGAGAGAGGTCAGGAGGTAACAGTGAGTAACCACGGGCATTGACTAGTTTGGGCTGCCGTCATATCCACTCACTCTTCTTGGTAGTATTTCCCCAGTTTTCATTCAAGTATTGTAAAATCAAGATCCAGGAAGAAAGCAGCTGGCACAATCACAGAGGTTGATGAAGGGGCTAATTACAGAGGTGTGGGTGGAATGATCACTATCTCAGACCATTCAAACTACTATAACAATATAAATGAGGTGGCTTATAAACAACAAAATGTATTTCTCACTGCTCTGGAGGTTGAAAGTCTAAGATTAAGGCAGCAGAAGATTCAATGTCTAGTGAAGGCTCACTTTCTCACAGACCATCTTCTCACTCTAACCTCACTCACGTGACAGAAGTGCAAGAGCTCTCCCTTTTGTAAGCACAGTAATCCCAGTAATGGGGGCCCTGAAAAGGTCTGCAGAGAGCTGACTCTGGAAAGGCTGGGGGTCAACCCTCAGGGGTCATCTTATCACTGTAGTTATTCATTACCCTGCCAATACTGTCTTTATAATATTTATGTCATTTCAAGTGGGAGTTTCTATTACTTGCAACCAAAAGCCTCTTAACATGGTCACCCGATTTCCTCATTCCATGCACCCCAGAATAGGGAGAACCATAGGATGAGACAAGCTAAAGTTTGATAGGAATAATTGTATTGCTAATGATAGGGAGACTAAGAACAGGGTTAAATCCAAAATGCCCGAGAGGAGTTAGAGGCTGGAATCGCTGTGCCGAGGCCTCCACTTCCGGTACAGAAAAGATTGAAGAAATGAGAGTCAAGACCAAATGAGGAAGACCGAGTCATGGTGGTGAGTAGTCTATCTGATGACCCAGGAAGGCCTTAGGTAGGTCAGGCAGACTGTTCTGAATGAGGTAATCACATTCTTCAAGCAGCGGGAAACCCACTTGCTCCATGTTCCTTGAGAACACGGGCCACACTGCAGGTTCTCAGCATCATCCATCATGACTCAGGAGAGGAAGCCTCCATCCAGCCTCAGTCCCCGTGTTCAGCCACAACCAAGCCGCCCCAGGGCAATGTGACGAGGATGAGGCGTGCATGTCCTCTGAGGTTTTGAGTCACTTCAAGAATACCAAGGTCCATGCTACCAAGGTCCAATGATACCAAGTGTTATCGGGTATCTTCTTCCTTTGTTAGGAATTTCAATACATCCTCTCTTCGATCATAAAATTAAAGTTGCTCTCCTGGCAGTGCTAGTTGGTAATGAGGAAGAGAATGGTAATAGCCCTAGTTATGTTTATCAAGCACTTAACAGATGTCTGATACCAAGCCAACCAGCTTATGTGCACCAATTCTCTTTGTCTTTACCACATCCTAAGAGAAAATTATTTCTCTCAAGAGGCAGGTCAGGGAAATGAGAAATCTCACCAGTTGAATTTTAAGTGCAAAGAAGGGTTTTAGTCATTTGGTTCACCCACTTTCTTTAAAAAACTGAAATGTTGTATACACTCAAAAGAATATATGTATATATTATAGCGAATAATATAATGAACACTCATGGATCCATAACCAGTCCAAGAAGTGGAACAGAGCTGGATGCAGTGGCACATGCCTATAATCCTGGCACACAAGGAGGCTGAAGCAAGAAGAATGCAAGTGTGAGGTCAGCATGGGCAACTTAGTGAGACACTGTTTCAAAACTTAAAGGGTTTTTTAAAATTCCTTTTGATCAATCTGATGGGCTTAAAATGATACTTCTCTGATTTATGAATCCTTTGTAAGAAAAATGACTTTATAAGATTTTCTAATATTAAAGTAACCTTGGTTCTATGTATATTACATTGAATATATTTGTCGATTTGGTTTGCAAATATTTTAGGGTTGTTGCATTTATGTTCATGAACGAGATTTTCTATTATATTTCTTACACAAGTCTTGCCTAATTCTGATATCTTATCTTTATGAAATTGTTTGGGATGTTACAGCTTTCCTACTTCTTATTCTTCCTTCCTCCATTTCCTCTTAAGAATTTGTATGGTCCTTGAATATTCATTTAAAAACTTACTGATGCTTTCATTGTCAGAAGACAAAACACAAAACCACTGAGTGAATTTATTTTAAGGTTATAAGAACAGTCAGGTTTTCTAGTCTTAAAAAATTTTGGCACAGTTATTTGGAACCCTTCAATTTTTTCAAAACTTCTTAGCAGTACATTTGTCCTGGTACTAGTGTGGGCCACCCAAATACTTTCCCCACACCTGGGACAGCACTGGCAGCTAACAGCTTTTACCAAGCCCCTCTGTGTAGTTTGGGGCTGGGAGAGCTTCGTAAGATTGGGCCTACTTCTAGGGCACCATCTGGCTAAGTGGGAGACCCGGCCCTGTCGCAATTCTGGGCGACTCTGTAGGGCCCTACCAGTCCCAGAGAAGCTTGTTGTGGGATTGACTGATGTCACTATTCCCACCATGTCCCAGTTCAGTCTTCAACATGCAAATTGAAATGTCTCAGAACAAGATCTGCAACAGCATTCACAACACTTCCAAAGCTCATCTGTCACTATATTCTTTAATTTCTAGTGTTTGTCTGTTTGTGCCCTTTTTTCTTGTTACCAAAGCAATCTTGCTAGAGGTTTGTTCATTTTACCAGATTTTCCCTAAAGAAACATTAGACTTACTGGTCCTTGTGAAGGTACCTTTATTATTCACATCATTACTTTGAGAAAAAAAAATCCTGCCTTTGAGTTGCTTACATTAATTGTCCTCTCCTTCTTTAGTCCCTTAAAG
Organism: Hystrix cristata; assembly: GCA_004026905.1. Classification (NCBI taxonomy): domain Eukaryota; kingdom Metazoa; phylum Chordata; class Mammalia; order Rodentia; family Hystricidae; genus Hystrix; species Hystrix cristata. The sequence continues at coordinate 27,618 of PVJO010016586.1, forward strand.
GTTTAGCTCATCTATTTTTCACGCTTCTTCTATTCTGACATGGAGCTTTAAAGACTTAAATGTTCTCTTAACAAGTGTATCTCCAACTAGGTGTATGGTGCTGTCGAAGTGGTGTGTCCATCCATATCTGAACTAGTGACCTCCACCAAATCCTCTAGTGTTCCTCCCCACCTGTCCCCATTTCAGAAAAGATAAATCTGTTCTTCTACTTAACCAGGCCACAGTCTTGTCACTGCCTTTGGTCCTCACTTCTCTGGCAAACCTGTCCAATTGATCAGTGAGTCCTATTGGTCTTTCCAGCTTCTGGCCATTGTGCCATCTCCATTACACCACATAGTCTAAGGCATCACCATCTCTTGCTTGGCGTGTTGTCTTTTGGTTCTATTCTCCACACAGCATACAGAGTGATCCTTCAAATATTGACTCACCCTCAATATCTCTCCATCTCTTGAGAGTAAATTCCAAGTCGCTGAGTGGCCCACAAGATCCTCAAGGGTCTGACCCCTAATGTCTCTCAGATCTTATCTTCTAGCTTACCGGCTCCAGACACCATCCTGAGGGAGCAGGTTTGGGGGGGTTTGCACTTGTCTCCTAAATACCTGCATGGCTTTCTCCCTCACTTCTTTAAGGTCTTACTTAGCTGTTACATTATCAGAATCGTGCCTTCACCAAACTGTGTAAAATTGCACCCTGCCCAGTCACTTACTCACTTAATGCAATCCTTTCCTTATTTTTCCTCTTAGCATTCAGCATTGCTTGACATTTCTCTCTTGTTTGTGAGTTAACTGTCTTCCACTATTAGAATACAAGCTCCCTCAAGGCAAGAGTTATGTCTTTTGCTCACAGCTTTATCTCAGACGTCTGGAATACAGTCTGGTGCATACTAAGAGTTCAGTGCATATTTAATAGATAGATGGATAGATGAATGAGTACAGACTGACTTGAAGTTACAGATGCTCAATGAAACTATTTCTCCTTTTACCCAGATCTCTGGCTCTGCCTTTGTGCAGCAGTCTGGTTCTCCTATTCATTGTTGTTATTCACCCTTTCCCTGAAGGCCTAGGCAGCCCTCTGGAGAGGCAGTTTACTCTGCAGAGGGTCAAGAAGGGGAATATCTGCCTTGTGACTTTTAACCTTTTAAGCGCCCAGGCCCTCATTTGTCTTCCTGATAAGCAGATACTGGCAAATATCCCCAGGCCAACTTCGGCTTTATACTTTTTAAAAATTCTAAATTCACAACTCACGTACTCTCTGTCCCCTCCCTCCTCATCCCTGTCCTCCTCCTCCTTCTTTTTCTGTTCTCTGAGGTTTTCCCTTACTTTCTTTGGAACTTGGCTATGTATTTTGATCAGATAGTGCTTTACTTTATTTTGCCTTTTGGAGAAAGATTTCTTAGATGATCTGATATAACATATTATTCAATATGGAACTTCTCAGACTTTCAGTGTTTTATGCGGTACCCAGGAGCCCTTGACTTGCCTAAAACCTTGCTGTAAATGAAATTGCTGAGACAAGATCCTGAGATTCCTCACCTCCAGGGCTGTGCTTACAGCCTCATGGGCTGGTGGCTGCCCTGATTCCTTTAGAGTGTCTAGCGGTACAGATAGTCCCAGCCCAATGGTTATCCCTTGGCAGAGAGGACAGAAAGGAAGGGAAAACAAGGAGTCTTCAGAATTTCAAGGAAACCCTTGTAACCACAGAGGGCTGTCACAGCCAACTGTAACTATGTAATGGGAAGGAGCTCTAGGAAACATGGCTGATTTTTGCAGGGTGGCTTTTTGCCAAAGCTGCCCCTTTTGATATTTCTCTAGAAGTCAAGTCTGAGATCTATTTCCTAAGGATTTTTGCTCTAATCCCAAGCTGGAGGTCATCTGCCTTTCATTCCTGTGATTTGCTTAGGCTGCACCTTGGGTGATTGCCAGTTGAAATCTAAACATTGCTGCCTTAATAACAATGGAAAGTTTTTGTAAAGTATTATTGACCCTGATGAGATGGTATAGCTGGAAATAGGCTGCATTTGAAGTCAAATGGCTAGAGCTTGGAATGTTCAGACTGCAAATCATTGAAAACTGAGAAGTTCAGTCAATCAATCAATTTTACTTCATGCCATACTGACTGGGCATTTTTTTTAAATCCTTATTTGTCTCACTGAATTGACTGACTTTGGGCCAGAATTGGTTTAATTGCACGGTTGCTTTTGATATACGGCAGACACTGATTGCTCTGTTGGGTCATGAGTAAACATAACAAATAGGCCATGGATTATAGTGGACAGCATCAGTTGGTTTGCTGAGTTTTTACTTGCAAAATAACTTACTACTGCCAATCTAGCAGTAGTTTGTTTACAAAAAAATGAATGATATGGAATATAGCATTTTGTTCAGTGATTTAAAATTTTCATGCATCATACCAAGTCATTGGATCACCTAATCCAATATGGGTTTTTGATAGGTAAGGTTATAATGACTTTAGAGATGTAGGCGATGAGCGATTCCAGAATACCCATCTTTACTGACCTTTTGCTTTGAAGATTGCCTTTTTGAGAAAGATTGAGTAAACTATGTTTTCTGACTATAAATGTATTAGTGAAATGAATATTTGAAAACCCCACCTATTCAAAAGTGCTAATAGTTAATACTTCAGTGTATTTTCTTCTGGTCTTTTTATTTTTTACACTTTTTTATTTTTTGCTAATTGAAATAATACTGTATCTTGATATAATTATTTTTCACTTAATAATTTACATCCTAATGGTTTGTCTTCCTCACTAAATACAGCTCAAATACTTTCCCATGTTATTATCAACTCTTCATAAATATTGTTAATGCTCACAGTACATTCCATTCCATGGATGGGGACAAGTTTATGCATATATACTTTTGTTGGGCAGTTGGGCAGTTAGGTAGTTCATATAAATCCCACTCAACTGAACATCTTTGTACATTATAATTTTCCCTTTATATTTAAATTATTTCCTTAAACTAGAATTCTATAATTATAGAACAATTATTTAGTTCAAAGTCATAAATATTTTTCAGACTTTGGGGACAAGTGGGCAATTGTTTTCCTAAAAGGGTATCCTTCTTTATATTTAACCTAATAGCACAAAGAGGACTTGTCTCACCATACTCAGGCCAGATAAGAACATTACTTTTCTTTAATTACTATTTCAATTCTGACTTTCCTTAAGGTTGCTACCTAGTCACTCCTTCCCCCCATATCCATGGGTTCTGCATCCTTAGGTTCAACTAACCTCAGATCAAATATATTTGGAAAAAAATTACAGCTATATTGAACACACACAGACTCACTTCCTCAATATTATTCCCTAAACACCATGTTATAGCAACTATTCATATAGTATTTACAGTATTAGGTATTTTAAGCAATCTACAGATGATTTAAGACATACAGGAGGCTGTGCACAGGTTGTATGTAAATACTAGTCCATCTTATATAATGAAATTGAGTCTCTACAGATTTGGGCATTGGAGGGGAATCCTGGAACCAATCCCCAGCAGATACAAGGGATGATTATATTTGTTTATTTGTTTAGTTGTTATTTTTTGAGCAGGAGTTGATCTAGTCTGAACAGCATATCTTAACACCCTTTCCCTATTTATGTATTGAAATCTCACTGCTTTCTTCATACAGATTTGTATGAAATCTTTATATACCAATTATTTTAGCTTATGAATGTCAAATATTTGTTGTCAATTTATTCTTCGCATTTTATTTTTAGTGTTTGGATGCGTAAAATCTCTCTATTTTAGTGTTGTTCTGTAATTCTTTTGTTAGTTTTTACACTGAATTTAAGCTTGAGAACCAGAAATACATAGAAGGTAATCATGCATTATACTGTTTAACAGCATTATTAGAGTATAATATACATAATTTCACCTGTCCTAAGTCCAGAATTCAGAGATTTTTATTTTGTAAATTTACAGAGCTGTGAAAACTTCACAACCATCTAGAATATCTTTTATTACTTCCCATATAGCTTCATTCCCATTAGCAGCCCTTCTCCATTTCTACCCCATATTCTTGGACAAATATGAATCTTCTTCCTGCCTCCATTGATTTCCCTATTCCGGACATTTCATGTGAATGGGTTCATACAATACTTGGTCTTTTGTGACTGGCTTCTTTTATCTAGCACAGTAAGTCTCCAATTTATGAACATTCCGGATTAAATATGAAGCATCCCCCAGAGATTGATGTATTGAGGGATTGATCCCCAATGCAGCAATGTTCAGTGGAGGGGCCTAGAGAGGTAACTGGATCATGAGGGCACTTGCCAGAGTGACCTATTAGGAAATGGAACTCAGTTGTTGAAAGTAGGTCCTTGGGGGCATGCCTTGAAAATATATCTTGTTCCAACCCTTGTCCTCTCTGACTCTTTTCCCACTCTCTGTTTCCTGGTCATCATGAGTTGAACAGCTTTGCTCTCTCATGCTCTTCCACCATGATGTTCTGTCTCACTTCAGGCCCAAAGAAATGGAACCAGCTGACCATGGACTGAAACCTCTGAAACCGTGAGCCAAAATAAACCTTTCCTCTTCTAAGCTGTTTTTCTCAGGTATTTAGTCACAATGATGAAAAGCTAACACAAAGATTTAAAATAATTTTCTCTTGTCTCATTTGTAATTTTAATTATATTAAATTCATATTTAAATGAAGTACTTTCATGATTTTTTTTCTCCAACTATCTCCTTTTCACATTACTTGTCTGTTTCCTTCTCATGCAAACCAAAATAGGTGTTTCCTAGAATTTTGTCATGTTAAATGCTAGGACAAAGTAATGTGTTTGATTTAAATCACCAGGGACTACCTGGAATCTTTTTGGAAATAGATGGAAACAAATCCTTGGAAAAAAATCACACAAGTGAGCATGTTTATCCTGCAAGTGTTCATCTTGAGTATCCTAGTATTCTAGTGGCTTAGACCATTTTGAGAACTATTCTTTAGAATCCCCTTTCAGAACTTGTGGCATATTATTTTGACTGTTGTTCGTGATGAAAATGTCTATAGCAGATGAATTTTATTTTTAGAAAGAGCTTTAAGTTATTTGGAACCAAACATACTCAGTAAGGTGGCTGATTGAATTGAACCTGAACTATGGACTGTAATGGTAACACCATCATGCATGTGCACACACATGCACATACATGTATACCTGTGTGTGTACATGCATGTTACCAGGGATTGAACCCAGGACCTCATACATGCTAGGCAAGTGCTCTACCACTGAACTACACGCCCAACTTCTATCAATATTTTTAAGTGGCAACGCTGTTTGTTAAACAATAGAATAACCTTCTATAATAACATCCTTTAAGCATAAAACCATCCAAAAAGATGTACAAGTTCTAGCATATTTGTTTTAAAGTTCATCTGGCTGTTTGATAGTGATAGTTAATTTCAAAGTTAACTTTGATAATTCCAAGTTCAAAGTTGTATTCGTACTGAAGATGTTCCCACCAGAGCTTCTAATTACAAAGCTGGGTGCATACTGGAAGAAGAGGCCCTTACTTCTGCTTTGAGCTCCCTACCAAGCACATAATGAGATTTGTGTCTCACCAGCAGGAGTGTGGAACTTGATGAACATCAAGGATATTCATGCTTGTGTGGGCCTCTTTGGTATGTTAATGGTTCATGTTTCTTACAAAAAAAAGTTTGGAAAAACCTTTTTTTCTTTTCATTACTGGGTTTCCTCTCACTATTTCTGGATTCAAAAGGGCATTCAATTATCAACACTAAAGCTCTACCTAAGGCAGAAGAGCAAACTTGCAAAGTGTATATGGAACTCAGCTATGGTCTGAAGGTGACAGTGAGAACCCTACAGAGTTTAAGTCTACTACCTTGTAGACAGACTGAACGAAGCAGTCGTGTTCGTGAGTACCTTGACATGCTGTGTGGTTTCTGGTGCCTCTGTGGGCCTCCATCACTTCGACTGTAAAAGAGGCACAAAATGGAAATCGTATGTCTCATCAGGGTGTGATGAGGTTGAACTGTAATGAGGTACAAAGTGTGGCACGTATGAAGTATTCACACAGCAACAACAGCGAAGTTACCATCGCTATTATTGTCGTCTGTGGACCCCCATGGATGCCAATTTCATAAGAGCAGAATGAAGGGTACCTCATATCACCATATGTCCAGAGCCTGGCACTCTGCCAGTGTTTAGGAAATGAGTATTAAGCCATTGAAAGAATCCACTTTTAACAACATGGTTGTGAGACACAACAGATATTGGATATTCACATTATTTTTAAATAGTTAAAATCCTTTCATTCTTCCATTATGTGCTCTGAGAGAGAAGCAACAGTGTGGCTGCTACAAGCACAGATACTGCCTACGCTCAAATCCTTATCTTCTTACTTGATTTGTGACCTAAGATAATTCACCTACTCTCTGTGCCTCAGTTTCTTCATCTACAAAATAGGGCCTCCTTTCAGATCATCGGAAGGATTAGAGAGTAAGTGATTAGAACAATGCCAGGTGAATAGTGGAGGCCATTTAAGTTTGTACCAGGGAAGGGAAGAACTTTCCAGGTGGTCAAGGCAGAGCCCGTCTCCTCGGAGAACTCTCACGTCCTCAGGGATCCAGGCACACCTACAGGCACCTGGATCGTGCAGGAAAAGCCATCTGCGTGCGAAGGACTGAGAGCAGAAGCTGTGGCATGCTTGTACCTGTTGCACAACTGGTTCTCCTTGAAAAAAATCCCTGATTTGTAGCTTCCTGCCTGATTTATAGGGTCGCATATGGAGGCTATCTGGTCCTAGAAGTAGGGAAGAGAGGTCTTGGAAACAGCCCCTGTGGACGGGGATAATGGTGTCCATTGCAGGGGGTGGTTATGAGAATTAAATGAGCACTTGTAGCATTCTAGGATGGTGTCTGGTGCGTACTAAATAAAAGATGAACGACAAAAGTTAACTCCATTGGTGTTGAAGACAACAGAGTGGAGAGGAAGAGGAGTGGAGAGGAGAGGAAGAAGTCTGAAGGGTGGCAGCAGAACCAGCAGAAGGGGAAGGGGAGAGAGGGACAGAGGAGCAGTTAAAGAGCCTAGAGAGAGAAGGCCCTTGTCGCCATGTGTCGTTCACATGGGATATGGGTATCTGCAAACTATGTTCTCTTTCATTCTCTCAAGTTTTGGGGGTGGGATAGTTCCTTATCCACCAGAACAGCCTGAGAGAGCTTCCCACACACTTCCAGCCTTTCCTCCTGCTGAGTTATGCTCTGGAGGGCACAGTTTAGGAAAAGAGCAGACCAAGCAACCGTGGGCTGCAATTCTGAGCTGCAGAGCTGCCTGGAATAGGGTAGGGCTTTCTAAGAGCTTACTTTGAGCCTCAGGCCCAGCATTTGGTGTTTGCTGGTATGATCTTGCCAGTTTAGCTCATTCTGAGTGTGTGTGTGTGTGTGTGTGTGTGTGTGCGCGCGTGTGTGTGTGAGAAAGAGAGAGAGAGAGACATATTTTTACCTTGCAGGATGCATGTAATTTTAGGTATTCGAGAAAATAATTGCTCTTGATTAGGACAAATGGCATTCACTGTTTCCTATTTTCACTTCAGGTCGAAGAAGAAAAGCAATGGCTTAAATCACAGAACAGGTGTTTCAGATTAGCTATAGGAGCCATTTCTTCCTCAGATGGATTTGATAAGCCCAGGAATGGGTTGCCAAGGGAAATTTTGAAGCCTTTTTCTCTGGAAGCTTTTAAAAATAGGATAGATGCTCATCTGTCTGAGAGAGTTAAGGCGTAATCCTATCTGAAGATGGCATGATGGATGGATGCAGGGTGGGAGTGGAGGAGAAAGGAGATCGTCTGTCTATTGAGATCTGCTGGCCCAGCATTTAATTTCATTTCTCACAGCACTTTAGATTACTGGTTTTTATCTGATTGAAAAACTAACACTTAGTACTTAAAACATTTAGGACTAACATTTAGTACTTAAAATTTAGAGAATACAGAAAAATATGAAAAGTCAAAACCAAACAAAATCCTTTAATACAGAGTAACCTGAAACGATTTAGTTTTGTTGTGTATATATTTTTTAGACTATGCACAAACACAGATGTGATCTCCAAAAATTGTGTCATACACTCCATGCTTTTGCCCTTGCTGTATTATGGACTCCTTTCCATGTCAATGAATCCTGCTTTACATTCATTTAGGTGGCTAAACAATGTTCATGATATGCATGTAACACAACTTACCCAACCAGTTTTGTACTGAGGAGTTTGGGCTTCCTCTCCCTGTAAATCTCTGCACATAAGTCCTTGTGGAGTTGTCTGATTATTTCTGAAGAATAAGTTCCTAGAAGTGATATTGCTATGTTAAGATTTGACTTTTTAAAATTTTGCTATCTCTTGCTAGAGTCTCCTCCTGAAAGGTCATATCGATTTATATTACCATCAGTACTGTTTGAGATAGTCCGCTTCCCCATTTTCTAAATAACACTGGGCACTATCCACATTGTCTGAATACTTTCAATGTTTTATTTTGTCTTTCTTTGAGTCCCAGAAATATTGAGGTTTTCAATCATTTGTATTCCTTGTGTTATTTGCTTTTTGTATCCTCTACTAATTTCTCTGCTAAAGATCTTCACACACACACACACTCACACACAAACGTGTGTTTTCACCTTCTAACTGCACAGATTTGGGGTATGCTGTACAAAAATTTGCTACACAGATCATTCTTTGCACTGCATTAGTTACAACTAGAATATGATGACCCTCTGGAATCTTGAACATAACTATGATACCTGTTTCTGGGCCAGATGAAGTCTGAAGGTTAAGTCACCAAGGAATGCAGGGTACAGTAGGGCTTGCTGTTTAAAAAAAAAAAGAAGGTATAGACATGGCCAGTGCCTATTACGGAATCAGGGCATGGTCCCCCATCTTTGAACAAGGTCGGAAGTCCTGAGCTTGATGACTGGGCACTAACACATGGAGCACGGGGTTGGGGTAAGGGAGAGATAAGGGACAGAAGGAGGGCAGGGAAGACGGTCCTTGGGTCAGTTCTTTGGCTCTTTGCCATTTAAAGGCAGCAACATCTTCCCCTTCTCTGTCCCATCTTCCCATCTCCATATAGGATGCCTGCCCTGAGAGGCTTGAATCACCAGCGCTGTTTTGGTCCTCCAGACCCAGGAAAAGGGGGACATGGACAGTTTCATACTTAGAGACTTAGGGCCAAGTAGCATTAATTGTACACGGACAATGTGGACAGAGAGGGGAGCACCGGGGTTCCTGCCCTGAGGCGGGGCTGCTACTAGAGACAAGTATCCAGCTGCAAGTGTGGAAAAATAGAGCTCTTTACCATGCTTTGTCACAAACAATGGACAGAACTAGGACCGTATTCTAATGCAGACTACAGATTCTCTCTGATCACCCCTTCTGGCCTTAGCTCTGTAGTTCTATGAGTTTTTGAGGACAGTGATTATCTTGTTCATTTGAGTCAAACTAAAATCCAGAGTCCTTACCTGGCCTGTAAGGCTCTACACAGCATCACTCCTGCGATCTCTGGGGCCCCATTTCTTGCCCACTCCCTGGATCATTCTAGTCCAGTTTCTCCTTAGAAATGCCAAGTGTGTGGTTGCCCCAGGGCCTTTGCACCTGCTGTTCCTTTCACTTGGAACAGCCTTCCCCCACACAGCCGCATAGTTTACCTCTGCCTTCCTTCAGGTCTCTGCTCCAATATCACCTTATCTGAGCACCGTGTAGAGGTTGTCAGCAGGAAGCTGTCCACAGGATGTCTGTGGAGCAGGGCTGAGTGACAGGAAGGAGCTCTAGCAGGGCCCCAGGCCAGGCACAGCTCACTGTGAGAGAGAATTTGTATGAGGGTCCAGGTGAAGACTGAGAACTGGGACTCCATTTCCTTTACTCCCCCAAGTGTACCTGCCCACTTTACAGCTGGGCCCTTGCACAGCAGCAGCCTTTCTCTTTCCTCAGCCTCCTTTCTGGGGTCTTGTCCAGAGCCCTGCTGTGCTTTTCCTTCTTCTGCTTCCCTACTCTGCCCCTTCCTTACTGAGATGCATTTTCCTCCCAACTCTCTCCAGTAATAAGTCGTATTGGACAAAGAAGATCTTTCCCTGACAGGTATACTGTGGGCCTTGAAGTGCCCAACTCAGCCAAGTCCCTGGACAGCACGCCTGCCCCAGTACACTCCAGCTCTGGGAGCTGGCCAGGCAGGTTCCACATGCAGGACCCAACCTCAGAAACAAGACCAGAAGTCAGTCATTGGAGCGGGACCACAGGATCAGAGGCGGGCTGGGAGCAAGCGTGACCTGATGCTAAGCTCAGGAGGTCTGGTTGAAATCTCAGGAATCCCAGTTTCTGATAGATAGGACCATCCCAGAGCAAAGCCCATAAAGGCAGTGGTCAGATGGCTCCAGGTTTTAGTAGAGGGATGAGGTAGGAGAAAGACGAGTCATAATATTTACCAGCACAGCATGGTCATGGACCCTCCTGAGTCAATGTCCAGGGTCCTGGAGGCAGCACAGAAGTGACAGTTAGAAGGCTCCAGACACACTGCTGGTGGCTTCTCTTGGTGGTGGTCAGCGCTTCCTCTCAGACTGGGGAAGATTTGACCGAAGTGTAAATGCCCAGTTTCTTTGTGAAAGATTATGGAAACCTGACAAAATCAAAGGCTATTGAATTTGCATAAACAAAACCTGCAAGTATCAAATTTCTGTGTAAAATGTTTCAAGTGGATTAAAGGTCACGAGATAAGGTATCGCTTTCTCTTTAGCACCACTGTGAGCAAACATCAAAGGAAACCCGGAACAGCACACCAGAGAACGCGGAGCCCCAGCAGAGCTGTCTAAGGCCTGCGAGTGTGACCACCGAGTCTCCAGTGCTGTCTCGAAGGCACCGTGACTTAACTGGCATTATGACCAGGACTGACCGTAAAGCAGTCGCTGCTGGCCCATCCCCTGTGGCCAGACTTGCTACAGCTGGGCAGGCATCATCAGCTGCTCCTATTTTAGAAGACCCACCAGGCTCTTTCAGCCCCCAGAACACCATTCGGCCAAGCCTTGGATATGCTAATGGGAGGCTGGAAGGATTTTTCAGAACTGTAAATCCCCAAGCACAAAAGCTCCCCTGGTGTGACATATCCGTTTAGATTAGTCTAGAACAGGAAGAGACAGAAGCTTATGCGTCTTTTCTGCCAGGCTTCCAGGGCGGCCCCCATCACCACCTCTGAAGGGGAAGAGGGTGGTATTAGAGAATGACTGAGGTAGGATTTACACACACACACATACACACACACACACACACACACACACACACACACACTGAAAAAAGTTTGGGTATTCTGGCTAAAAAAAAATATATGCCCATTCATCCATAGTCGATAGGTCTAACTCTTAAGCTTCATATCAGATTTTCTGGTGTATTTAGTTTATGGCATAGTCTGGTATTTTTTAGAAGATCTCACAGTAAGTAGTGGTTTCAATCCATTTAATATTTCATCACCAGACATGGTGGCACACACCTGTAATCCCAGCACTCAGGAGGCTGAGGCAGGAGGATCGCTGTGAGCTCAAGGCCATCCTGAACTACATAGCAAGACCCTGTATCAGAAAACAAAAAATATATTTCATTGTTCCCTGTGTGCCAGGCATTGTGATGGGCCTGGGGATACAAGATGAAGATACCATAGTCAGGGATAGGATGAACCAGTCAGCTAAACTAAAAAGTCATGATAGTGTAACAACTCTTTCAACAGAATAGCAAGGTAATTACTTCTAAAGTGGGAACTTTAAGCAACCAGGTGTTATATTTACACAATACAAGAAAATCAGATTAATTTACTTTTCTTGAATTGACAGAATAAAATTCATGTTGTGTTTCTACCACCTAGAGAGTCACAGTTTGCACAAGGTTGTTTCAGTAGAGATTTCTGGGACCCCAGCCCAGAGCTCCCAAATCACAATCTCTGTTCCCCAAGTTTTTCTAAAGAAGTAGTTCTCAGCCTTGAGTGCTTTAGAATTACCTGGGGTGCTGTTCCATAGCCCAGGCGCACACTGACCAACTAAGTTAGGTAGGATCTCTAGGTGAGAAGGATGAGTGGGAAACCCAGGCACCAGTAATCTTTAAAGATCCCCAATGGTTCCAGCGTGCTGCCAAGGTAAAGGAAGCACCAAGCTCAGGCCCGCGGAGGCCAGCATTGGAATCTCCTCAAAGCCTCCAGGGGATTCTAATGTGTACAAATCACAGTGCATGCTGTCTAGTTTTTACCTATAATGAAGGGCACATGCGCATTCTTACAGACTTCCTAGAGCTGTTTGCTGCAGTAGTGACTCATGGTGAAGTTTCACCCCATCCAGAACTGTTATGGAGTGGCTGCTCATCCTGTGCTGTTTATGTTTCTAAAACAACAGTCAGGAAATCCCCGCTTCCCAAATCTTCACATTTTAACCTTTGTCTTGGTGGTAGGTCATGTCCTCCTCCTAGTGCATTCTCAGGTGCATCCTGCCTCTCTCTCCCTCTCCCTGTCTTCCCTTCTCTTTGCCTCTGCTCAGGCCTGTCAGGGCTTTGTCCTCAGGGTCTGGGGTGGGAGAACTTTCTGTTCCAACTTACACACGTGGCCAAGGAAATCTGAGAAACTTAACTTAAAGAATACTTGTGTTTTAGCAAGAAGGAGCATTTTGGAGAGAATTTTTTCAACCTGGCAAACACTTCCCTTGGAACCATTCTTGATCTAGAATCCTTTTTCACAAGGTACTATAGGCAGCCACTGAAAATGGACAGAAGTGATGTAAGTTGAAACCATTTTATCCTATTTTCCTCAGAATAAAGCAGAGTCTTTTCTGGAGGATCCGGTCAGTACAGACAGCCAAAGGAAGACCATTTGCAGGTGGTGGAACATTGAATAGCCTCCGCTATGTCCACTGGTAACAACATCGCATCTCTCCTCGATCATTAAAAAGTAAATATAAAAACACAAGTTGAGCAATGACAAAGCTGGAGGTCAGAAATCTACTCTGGTTTATTTTCTACTAACTTCCCTGATTTTGGAAGAGTTTCATCTTTCATAGCCAGACCAGACCTGCAACACTGGCCGTGCTCTGGAAGGCATGGTCTCCATTGGCAGCATTCCTAAGTCCAAATGGACCTAATGACCCCTCTTCTGTTGTATTTTATTCAAATCAGCAGAATTAATTTTAGCTATGTGATTTGAAACTTTCCTGGTCATCCTAGTCATCTGAGAATTTGATGAAATCTTTGGCCCAATACCACAAAAAATTTTGCCAAATACAAAAACCTACATTCAATTTTAAAAATTCATAATCCTCTAAGAATGGCTCTAAGAATCTATGTATAACAGCAGCTTCTAGAGCGAAGAGCAGAGATTCCCACTAGGTACCTAGACCCCAAGTCATTTTATCTGCTCTCTAATTGTCTGTAATGCTCCTTGTATTTGCCCACCTCCATAGTGTATTTACAGAGTGTATTTACTATGCACCACACAAAAATAGACCAGAATTTGCAAATAAGACAAAAATTTTTCACTTCTTTACCTTAGGCTGGAGTAAAATCTCCTGCAGCAGGAGCAAGTCCCCAGGATGTGAAATGGCCCTGCTCTTCCCTCCTTCCTTATCTCTTCTTACCAAAATGCTGTGCACTGAAGAGCAGCTCAGATGCCACCACTTCCCAGAGAGTCATTGAAACTTTCTCTGCATCCCCGGCTGCAAGTTTGAAACAGAATGCCCCCTGTTCCCAATTCCCAGGGATTTTGTTTATGCCTCTCTTGAGGAGCTTTAGGGTTATTTCTGTACTTGTCTTGCCCTCTTTTTTGTAAAGTAATACATTATGGGTAGAGATTGTCTTATCTTTTTATGCTCTGCATTAACAACCTTCCTGACTGGTCTCTAGCAGAAGATAATTTTATTGCTGTTGTCTAATTAGTAAGCTTAGAAATGAGTGTGGTCATGATGTGGCCACTCACTGGTTT
>PVJO010016587.1:0-41563 GCA_004026905.1 Hystrix cristata
CTGTATCCGCCCCAGGATCCCACAGCCTAGAGGAGCTGAGCTTGGTCACGGAGGAGGCCATCCTCACGATGACAGGAATGTGGCTGGCAAAGAGGCCACCAGGAACGAGAGCACTTTCAGAAGGTGTCTGTGCAGCAGCTCAGGGTGTGGAATCAGTCCGTGAACTTGTGAAGTGCAACTTTTGTACTATGCATATTAATAAAACATGGAATAACATCTCCAGGTACAAATTTTAAGAAAAATGAGGTGTCAAAAACTGGGAAGGAATATAATATCCTAGGTTCAGCAAGGTGACTGCTCATTTTACAAACTGTTAAACTGTTTCCTTGTTAAAGCAAAGTGCTGAATTCACCTGGCTCGCTTCATCGAGTTAGAAGCCTCTGGGAACATATCTAGAACCCATATTTGAAGAAACTGACGCCTAGACAGCCTTCATAAACAATTCTTCTCCAGTCTTTCCAGTGAAGTCTTTAACTGTGGGCTTACAGCTTGCCAGAACTGATAGATCAGGCAGTTTTTTCAGCTTCTCTAATTAATTCTTGCAGCGCTTTCCACTTTCATTTGTTTGAGTGAAAAGTGACTTACTGCTCCATGACATTATAAACCAGAAATTAAACATTTGCCACCAACCACCCCCAGACTCCACATTCAGAATGTGGGTTCCTTGGAGAGCAGTCTCTAAAGGCAGAGACACTTTCCTTCTCCACACAGCAGCATCATTGTCCATCAACTTAAAAAGTAACGTGCAGTATCACATCACTAAACGTGCTCTTTTGAATTCAATGCAAACCCACTCAGAATTGGTGCACTGTTGCCAGAAGTGAGTTAAATTAAACCCTGCGGTGACCCAGAGCAGAGAAAAAACTTGCACTTCCTTTGTCTTTACCCATCCTGCTGCCACCCTACCTTCCTCTGTCCCTGACACAGAGGGTCGCAGTCAGCCTTACTGGCCACCTGCTGTCCACTGAGTCCCTTCTGGGTACCGTTTGTTTGGCGGCTCCCTGGTATTTGAGATAAAGGGGCTGTGCGCAGAGAAAGAGGACCATCTGCGGAGGCTTTGTGGCTGCAGCCCCGGGCACTCCATGCGGCACCACAGCAACAAGGGGCATTGAGAGGACAAAAGTGGCCCTTGCTGTCTATGCACTTGAGATTTTCTGCACAGATTGATAAAATTATATCTTTGGCCTCAACCTGAGAGATTCTGACCCAAATAGCTCTAGGGGTGAGAAAATGTATTTGTATTTAACCAAAAATTTATCAGTGATTCTCACTGCATGATGGAGAACAAGAACTACTGGATGAGATCATGAGAAAAATAATTGTAGCAGTGTGAGTCGATGATCTGTATTTCTGCTACTTCCCGGGGGCGGAGGAATTGCCTGAGTGCCTGATTTTTCCTGGTTTATTCCCTGTGTTATTTGAAACAGCACTGAACCTGAGACACCCAAAATGTGAATGTCATTTCAGACCAAAATCATAGTCAC
The DNA here is from genome assembly GCA_004026905.1 of Hystrix cristata. Lineage (NCBI taxonomy): Eukaryota > Metazoa > Chordata > Mammalia > Rodentia > Hystricidae > Hystrix > Hystrix cristata. The sequence goes on from PVJO010016587.1 coordinate 1,485, forward strand.
AGAATCTCAGAGAAGGGTAACTTCTCTCCATTAAATGAATCTCATCTCCAATATCTTCTTCAATTCATTCCACTCTTTACTGGAATCACCAAAGTGAACTGTTTGCATCAGTAAATTGCATTTTTCTCATGAAAAAGATGTGGACTTCACAGTGGCACCTACAGCTTTTGTCTTTGCCGTGAGAACTGACGTCTTCCAGCCTCCAGCTCCCCGCCTCAGTGTGAAAGCCAGTGGTTGTTGCTGCAAGCACATCGCCTTCTAGAGTACTAAACATTGAGCTTCCTACTCTATTTCAGGGTGTGTCCTATAGTTTTGTTCCCACTGTGCTGCTGCAGAGAGATGAGAGCTACCACGCAGCCACAGGACGTGGGTAGTTTTGCAGTGAGGAGGCCAAGCGTCAGGACACGCTTGGATCTCAGACCAGGGTTCGTAGAGGCAGGTAGCAATCATGGGGAGGACCTCTGGGGGCATCTGCCAGAGAGCTCGTGGTTTCCATAAAAATACTTAGAAAAATTCATCCTGAGCCTCCTCCTACAGATCAGCTGCCAAGAAAGAATTACTCAGCAGGAAGGAGAAGATCAACACTGGAAGACAGCTTCTGCCCCTATTGTGCTGGGACCAAACCTGTCAGAATAAGGCCCCTGGGTAGGCTGACAAATTTCCTCAAGCCCCAAATGAACCAGAGGTCAGAGATTTATTTGTGCTAAGCCTCAGTATCAACCTGTACTTTTTTTCTCCATTCGAGCCCCAAAAAATTTTTGTACTGTGCTGGCTTTCTTTACATTAAAAAAAAAAAAAATTGTAAACTGCCAAGTTATTCTGCATACTGTGTTTGTCTGCTTCCTTTACTTCTGGAATTTACAGTCCAGATGCAGGCAGCTCATGGTCATGGTTGTTGGTCTTTCCTCTCATCTCTAGAGAAATTACTGTCTACCTTACATGGAAGTTCTCCGAGACAGGAACTTCACCAGCTGTTTTAATCATCTTCCATGGGCGTTGGTCAGCTCTTATTTACAATGCATTTTCTTTAGCCCAAGCTAAACATATGTGGAGTAAAACTTGCTTTTCCCTTTGATTTCATCCTCAGCTCAATCTGAAAATAGGAGGTGGAAATCTATGTCTTCATTGACCCTTTAAATTATCTTAAACATTCTTGCTCTGGCCAGTCAGCTTCTTGATCCTCTCCCCAGACTACCTGCCTTTTAAAAGAACAGGTCTAAGCACGTTTGAGATCCTGGATTAGATTCTGGAACCAAAGAAGATTGTGGAAAAAGTGGTGAAATCTGAGTAAAGTCTAAAGTTTAGTACCAAAGTTAATTTCCTAGCTTTGGCAAATGAATTACATTTATGCAAAATATTAACTTTAGGAGAAACTGGGTAAAGGGCATACAGCTAGTCTCTATACTGTCATTTCAACTTTTCTGTAAATCTAAAATTATCCTCCCCAATTTTTAAAAATCATTTCAAGGGGAAAATGTATTCCTCTGCTTCAGAGATAGCTGAACAGAAAGTTTCCAATGTTATCAAATTTGGAAGTTTGAGGAGGCCAGTACTAAAATAAGAATGAGAATTTAGATTTACATTTGCACTGAAAGTTGTGCTGTTCTCAACACGGCTGAAGCACTTCGGAATGTGTAGCATTTGCTCAAAAAGAATCCTACTGAAGAAAGTGGTGTTAGGATTCACCTTTTGTCTTGGAGAAATCTGCAACTCGGAGAAATTTAGCCACTTCCCCAGCATTGCACAGCAGGGGGCTAATGAAGCTGAGGCGTTGGCTTCCAGCACTAATGTTCTGACTCTAGCAGAGCCACCTTCCTCCATCCAAGATGGTCAACTCAAGACCCCGAGCTGCTCACCATGTTGCCAGGTAGTTTGGATCCTTGCTTTAGTAGAAATGGAAATTAAACCTAAGGCACAGATTTACGGAGAAAAGGTTTGACCAGAAAGTTAGAGGGAAGAGGGGAAAGGACTTCAGCTTAGGTAGCTGGAGGGACACACTCTGACACAAGGCTTCAGACTGGTCCTCCTCTCCAAAAGCGGAGGACCAGCTTTCAGGCTTCACTGTGCGCTGGCGTCCAGTTGACCCTCGTCTCAGTTCTGGACCCTGTACTGCTGAAAGATGGTTTCGTTTGCAGGAAAGGATTGCTCTACTTCTGGTGGTCTCAGTCAGTTGGGCTCCACCTCTCCTGGAATCCAGGTGAGCGCAGGTTTAGGACAGTGGCTCAAGGCTTCTAGGTGTAGCTGAATGTTCCTGCAAGCCTCTTCTCTTGGTGTCCTCCACCTTTAAGGGGAGGAGATCATGTAAACTCAGGGCTAATGAACGCTGCTCAGCCAGCCTGGCCTCGTCACCATACAGAGCAGGCCATACCCAGCCCTTATCTCTCTATGTTGTCCCGCAGATGCTCCAGAGTCTTTTAGCCATTGAGTCAAAACTTAGTGATGGATACTTCACCTTTCTGAGCATCGTGGAATTACATTCACCTTCTTCTAGCCTTTAGTATCTCACTTCTGCCGAGTCACTTATTAACTCCATTGTCCTCCAGCCTCTTTAACACATCGTGCTGGGGAAACTGGATATCCACATGCAGGAGGTTGAAACTAGATGTCTATCTCTCACTTTGTACAAAAATCAATGTAAAATGGACCAAAGAAATAGATATAAAGCCAGGAATTCTTGAGTTTTGCATCAGATATCTGTCCCAGCTTGCCTAACTTCACGAGCCTTCTTCCTCAATACTGGTCCAAAGGACTCCAGCGTGACCTCATTTACTGCGGGCCACCCCAGCACCCTGTCTTCACATCACTGCAGTTTCTGATCTTGAGCATCCAAACCATCCTTTGGGGCACTACCACAGTTATTCTCAACTTCCTGCTGATTCTTATAGCCAGATCCCACAATTCATGTGGCAATCTATCACTACACCTATGGCAAGAACTATACTTCCCTGTGTAGGAAATAAATATTGAAAAGATGGCATTTGCCTGCTATGTGCCTTTTTCTTTTTTCTTTTGTCAGGGCCTCAAATGCCATAACACATGTCAGTCAATATCACATTTTTATATTTATCATTGCATACATACAAATCAGACATGATTGCTGTTCATATCCCAAAGCCTCAACTTCAAATTTCGTTTTGTCTTGATGCAAAGGTCTTGGGATTTTTTTGTGCCCATGTGTGCCAGAAATTATCATTACCCACTCAGTTGCAGGGTTGCAATTTCCAGTGTCCTAAGACCAGTGACTACCATGTGTGAAATCTCATTCTCAGAACTCGATTTGTGGTGTCTCCTGGTAACCACTGCCACATGTGTGCCCATGTCAGACACGCAGCAGCAGGTTATGTACTACTGTGGACTTCGGCTTTAAGGACAGGAGTCCATTTCCCTAGACTTCCTAATAAGTACAACTGAAAACCTTTTACACTGAATTTTTAAAAACACAAGAAGACACTGGAAGACAGAGAGAAGAAGTCAAGTCAGTTAGAGAGGTCAGGACCTGAGGAACAATACCACAGTGAGTGTGGGTGTCAGGTCCCAGATTTTAATACAAAGAAACCAGCAACCCTTTAACACCAATAGGTACAGACAAAGGGAAAAGCCTACTCAGTCCAGTATATGACCAAGACGAGGCGGCATAGGAAGTCAGAAAATGTTTAGGCAACAAACACTCACTACGCTCCACACAAAAAGCTATGCTCCCACCTTACCCTACCACCGAAAGCTGACCTCTGCCCTCTTGAGGTGGGGCTGTGGCAGCCAGACGTGCCCACCTGCTCACCAGCATTCTGGCAGAGGAGTCTCAACAGCGCCCAGAGACCTTCATTCCTTCTAGGCAGCAGTGTCAATGAAGAAAACGGAGATCTGCTTGTCCACTCCTATCTAGCAGCGAGGAAGTTCCTCTCTCCTGCCACCGGGTGCATCAGTGGGAAAGCCGGGGGTTTTAGCACCCCTCTCTCACCATGCTGGTGGAGGCCACGTGGAGAACCAGCATCCCTCCTGCTCGTCAAGAGCGAGAAGCACCCACACGTACACCTTAGGGGTGAGCGAAGACCAAGTGCAGAGCCTCATTGCTATCTTCATGTAACAGCAAAGAGCCAGTGGAAACAGGTCTAGTAAGATCTAGAGGCCACGCCACAATATCCAGCATACCCAGCTTCCAATTGAAAATCACTCATCATGCCAAGAAACAGGAAAATGTCGGCCGGAATGAAAAAAAGATAATTGAGCGATGCCAGCGCTGACATAAATGAGATACTAAAATTACCCGAGGATTTTAAAGCAGCCAGTGTCAAAATGCTTCAGTGAGCAACAAGGAACATGCTTGAAATATACCCAAATATAGAAAGTGTCAGCTGAGAAAAGGAAAGTCTCTGCAAAGGCACAGAAGATAAGAAACAAGAAACAAAAAGTATAGAAATGAAAAACACAATAAAGAGAAAGTCAAAACTCAATGTACAGGCTCCACATCAGAATGAAGAAGAAAAAGAGGAATCTTTTTTCAAAAGAATTTGAGATTTTAAAATAGAAAGTAACCACTCTGAAGAAGAAAAATACGAACAAAGACTCAGAGAATTATGGGACTGTATAAAATATCTGTTTTTATGTCACTACAGTCCCAAGAGATAAGGAAGTAGCTGTACGCTGAGAACACATTCAAAGACAGAGAGGCTAGAATTTAACTACAATTTTAAGACGACAAGGTAACTGCAAACAGAATACACTCAAAGATGTTCATATGAAAACACATTGCAATCAGATTTCTGAAAATTTAACAAGCTCGCTTATATGGGGAAACAATTCAAATGACGATATCAGAGATCAGGAAGGCAAAAGAAGAACCTTCAAACCAAAATTATATAACCAGCAAAAATGTCCTACAGGAATGAAGTAAAAATCAAGATGTATTCAAAAGAAGGAAAATGAAGAAAATTTACTGTCAGCAAGCCCACCTTAAAGGCATGGATAAGGCAGATCTCTGAACAGAAAGAAAACCATCAAAGTGGAAAGCCTAGAATATATAGAAGGGAAAACTATGTAGGAGCAGCAAAAGGCCCTGTGAGGAGAGGAAAAAGATAAGCTTCCTAAGAGGAAGTAAATATTGGCTAACCATTTGCCTAATAAAGAACGAGTGTCTAGAATTTACGATGAACTTTCAAAATTCAAAGTTTAATCAATCCACCTAGAAAATGGAAAAAAGATAAGAAGAGAGTTCACTACAAAGACTGTACAGGTGGTAAATAAGCACATGAAAACATCTTCAATGGTATCAGTCACTAGGAAATGCAACACCATTAGACACCTATCAGAATCCTAAAACAAAAGACAGGGGCAACTAGAAATGCCAGCAGGGATGCAGAGAAACTGGATCACTACATTGGAAGGAAAACAGGAGCAGCATGTCCATAGCACAGTGTACAAAGCATACGACACCCACATAGTTGAAAAGCCTCGGACATGTTAAACGGAGAACCAATAAATTATCTTTATACAAAAACCTGCACACAAATGTTCAGAGCAACTTTATTCATAACAGTCAAGAAGTGGGAACAGCCCCAACACCCTTCAACAGATGAATGACTAAATAACCGTGACGCCTCTGTACAAAGAGAACACTGAGCTGGCAGCCAGCAGGTAAAGAACAACTGGGGCTGGGTGTGTGGCTCAGTGGCAGAGCGGGTGCTTCACATACACGTAGCTCTGGGTTCGAGAGTGGAACCCAGCACCACAAAAAAGGTGCAAGCCATCACTACACCTTGAAATGATAAATAATAGAAATAGAGATTAGGTTAATGGTTTCTGGGAGAGCCAGGAAAGGGAGCAGAAGGCAGTGGGTGGGCATGTAGAGGACAACGTAGGTGATCTTGAGATAAAGCACTTGACTGTGTGTCCTAAGGTAGATCTCTCATTTGTGTTATTACATCATGGTTTTGCAGATCTTACCATTGGAGGAAACTGAGGAAAGAGTGACAAGGATCTATCTATTATTTCTTTTGACTGTGCTTAAATCTATAATTATCTCAAAATAAAAAATTAAATTAAATACAGAAAAATTCTGTGGCACACTTCACTGGGCTAGGCGGTCTTTGGAGGCAGGGATGATGGATTTTGAGGGAGGTCTTGAAGGCCACGCGTTGAAGTTTGTTCCCCAGGGCCATACTCTTAAGAGGTGATGGAGCCTTCAGGAAGTGGGGCTTAGTGGGAGGCCTTTAGGTCATTCGGGTGAGCCCTGAAAAGGGATTGTGGAACCTCAGTCTCTCCCTCACTCTCTTGTTCTGCCATTAAATGAGCAGTTTTGTTCCTACATGTTCCATCACAGTGTGTTGCCTCTCCATAAGTGCAAAGCAACAAGGCCAACCAGTCACAGACTGAAACCTCTAAAACTGTAGGCCAAAATAAAACTTTCATCTATATAAGTTGGTTATGTCAGGTATTTTATTATAGTGATGGAAGCTCACTAACAGAGAGACATGTCACCAAGTCAGACATTCCATGAACTGCTCCATCTCTGGGGCAAAAATATCATTCATCCACTCTCATTTCCTCTCCTCTTGTTCTGTAACACCCTGGAACGTTAATTCCCCAGTACCCCCAGATTAATCGCATCCCGGAGAAACCAAAGGCCTGTGTTTGTCTACGTGTGCAGCTGGACCAGGACATGAACACTGTGAAGAGAGGCAGTCTCAACCAGACTGGAAGATAAATAACTCGGGGCAGGAACCTACTTACTGATGCTCACCCTTTCTCCACCATAGAATCAACCAAAACAAGAGACAGGGAATTACATGCCAGGTGCCTTGTGAGTCATCTCTGCACATGTCATTCATTTCATGCTCAGAACAACTGAACGTGGCTTATCCTAATTGTATAGACATGCAACAGAGTCACATGACTTGGAACAATGCAGCCCTGAGCACGGGGTTCTAAGGCATCTAAAATATATTCTCCTACTTCTCTTTTTGCATGTGCATGTGTGCATGCATGAACACACACACACTAACATTATAATTTATAAGTGCTAAAAATTTTCCAAAAGTTTAACTTTTAAAATTGGCTGATGCTTCAACAGCTTATTTAGGTTTCTGAGACCCAGCCAGGGAATAACCTGGCTTGTCTTCAAAGGATAAAAATCACTAGGGACATAATAAGCAGCCAGAGTCAGATGGCAAGAGAAGAAGGGACGAAACGGTCTACTGGGTAGTGGGATGGGGAGTGTCTCACTAGAAGGATTTATGGGGGAGGGCACTTAAGGACAGCGTGTTGACGAGTATGTAGTATAAGGCCAAGAGTAAATCTGTCTGTGTGACACGCTGGCTTTAGAATAGTCCAACAAAAGGGACAATTTCTGTTTTTATTTCCTATCTTTTATGCTTGGTAGACTTGATGTGGCCAGAGGGAAAACCATAAAACCTCTTGTCTCAGATCATTATCATATTCACTCTGAGTTTCTTTGCTTTATTCCCTATAAATATCTCTCATCACACGGGGGACTCTTAGCAAACCTCATTTCCCCATGTCTCCTCACCCATCTCCCGGCCTCATGCCTCCCTCCTGCCCGCAGGTCCACTCTGGGGACGAGGCCAGGGCTGAGCTGAAGTCTCAGGGAACAATCTCAGCTCCCAGAGCCGCCTCCTTCCTGGCTCTCGCTCCCCACAGACCTGCACCCCCTCGGAGGACCCCAGCACAGGGCCTGCCGCTGACTCCTGGGCAGCAGAGCCGCAGCAGGACCGGGAGCTGCCAGGACTCCCAGCAGCTTCTCTCCAGGAGCCAGCGCTGCCCCGGGCAGGAGGGCGAGAGGGCCAGACTCACTTGCAGGGCTGGGCGGGTCCTGCTGGGCTGCGCATCTCTGCAAAGAGGGCCTAGTGCGGCCTCCTGCCCAACCCCAGATGGCTTTGGACACCAGAGAAAATTGCTCATCCGACTCATTTAAGATTCTTACCCTTAGGAGGACTGAAAGCCCCACTTTTACCGATAAGACAAATTTGTTTAGATTCATGTCTAGTCATCAATTAGAATAGCTTTAGACACAAAATAAAATAGGAAATTGATGATTCAGTGACAGTTAATTGTCTGCAAGAAACAACAGAGCCCCTTACAAGAAGCATATAATTCATGGTATTTTTTAAAAGCGCATTTAGTTAAGTAAATAACATATTATACTGATTGTGCTGCTATTTCTAAATATGATTTTTAAGAATTTGTAATACAATTTTTCCCCTGAGGATGTCAAGGGAGTTTAATTAATTGGTGAAGAAGTTAACGTGGAATCACACGAAGGCTTTGTACACGCACGCTCACCACCAGCGCTGCCCAGGGCTCCATACAGGAAGACATCAGCGGGGTTTGGAGGTGGGGGGCAGGGCCTTCTGTGAGACAGGCCACAGAGAAACACCACAGGACGTGACAAAACACACAGGAGATCAATAATGGGAAATCTGGAGTTGAAGGAGGGATAGCTATTCCCTAAATCTTGGGGGATTGAAGAAGAGACCAGAGGTGAGAATACTCCTGAAGTTGAGATGATGGGAGGACCCTGGCCACCTGGCATCCAGCCAGCCAAGAAGCTCTCTGGCCAGGACCTGTCTAGTAAAGGATATGAGCAGAAGACCTCCCACCAAGCCCTCTTCAGGCCTTTATGGAGTAACGGGATCCAAGCATCTGTCAGGAACAGCTAGACTGCTAAACAAAATAAACAAACAATGGTTTGCTAATGCTGTCCCAGAGGACGAGCAGATTAGCAGGCAGTGTCTAATCCACAAAGCCATAGTCAGCTGGGGATCCAGGACAGCTGGTGCCTTTGGCCAGAGAGCCTGATGAGGACCTGTCCCTCAGCAGAACACAGCTGTGCGAGCACAGCCAGTCCCCCCGTCATGCTGCTGTCCCAAACACTGGCACAGATGCAATCTCAGTACACTCTTTAGTGTTACGAAGACCTTAACCAAAACTATAGACAGAAACTAAGTTCTGACACTTCGTAGAAGAAAATCAGATTCTATGCTTTCGAAAATCTTCCCATTCCTTTCATAGTATGAGCCAAAATCCTCACTGTGATGACCTAGGTACAGTTAAGTGACCCCTGGATCCATGTGCTGAAATGTAATGCCCATGCGAGGTACTAAGAGGATGGAAACTTAATCCAACTATGGTGTCTAGAGGTGTGGGAACTTCGTAGGATGATTAGGATTAGATCAGGTCATTAGAGTGGAGCTTTCTTGACCCAGTCCTAGGAAGAGACCAGAACACGCGCGCACACACACACACACACACACACACACACACAGTCCTTGTCTCTTGTATATGGTGCCCCACACCATCTCAAGACTCTCCCAGCAAGAAGGCCTTCACCAGATGTATCCTTTCCACCTCAGACTAGAACAACGAGGCAGATAAACCTCTTTTCTTATAAATTGCCTACACTGTAGTATTTGCGTTATTGGCTGTATTAGTCAGTATTCTCTAGAGAAACAGATACAGTGGTAGATATATGAATATGTGAGAGCTTATGAATTGGCTTCCTCGGGCTTCTTGCAAGTCAGGTGTGGAAGTGTGCAGAGGGTCCGTCTGCATGCTGGAGATTCAGAGGGCCCAGCTGAAGGTCTGGAGGTCTGAGAGATCCAGGTGAAGGTCTGGAGGTCTGAAGGGTCCAGGCAAAGGTCTGGAGGTCCAAGGATCCAAGTGAAAGTCTGGAGCTCCTCCAAAGGAACCGAAGCTGATCCAAAGAAACTTGGCCGGCCATATCCCTCTTCATTTCCTCTTTATACCATCTAGAGAATGGGCCGCACTAGGATGGATCTTTCACACCCTAGGGTGTAGAACTGCTAAACCAATTTAGTTAAACTTCTCTCACAACTTGACACAATCAATCAAACATCACATTGGCAAAGAAAATAAATCAATATCTTTACGGTTACCAGGCCACGCCCACATGTCCTCAGCCCTTCACTTGCCCATCCTCAGTCTGCTGCCAGTCTCTCCTGACAAAGTCCCTGGCCCCACGCTGGCCTCTTGTATTCCATGGCAATGGTTGGATCTGAATCTGTAGCAGATCAAAGGTGGCTCCTTTGATTAATTTCTTCCTAGAGCTGGAGACAGCTGGTGAAATACTCCTGGCATCAGAATTAACAGATTCTTAAAGGAAAATATAAAGTTGGCTGGTATTTCCCATTTGTAGGCCAAGATATCACACTTGCACAGCCAAGAACTCTTGAATTTAGGCAGCCTTATTTCTTGACAGTGAAAGGTGCATTTTGTTTTGACATCTGAAAGCCACAATTCACGCAGATGCACAGGACAGAGGAGGTGTGGGTGCTGAGCTGAGTTGTGGGCACCAAGCTGTATCCCATGCCCCAAGGACTCGAGTCCTCTTCAGGCATGTCATCAACACCCACTGCACAGGCTCATAAATGCCCAGCAGTCATGCCAGTGGAGATTTGTTAAACCAAGAGAAACTGGAGAGCAGGAAAAGAAGGAGGAGTAGTGAGTGCCTTTGACGCATTCCTTGGGCACCAGGCACAAACAGGTCTGATACCACATCTCCAGCGGCGAGTTGAGACTCTTACAGCTAGAGAGATGACTGGCCCAAGGTCACAGAAGGCTGGTACAGTAGAGAGCTGAGACAGGAGAAAGGCAGAAGCCCAGGGTGTCATGCAGATCTGGGTGGGTTGGGAACGGGAGGGAGTTCATGCCCTATGACCCTTAATCTCACAAAGGGGCCTCCCAGATGTGTGCAGCTGTGTACCACTGGGGAGCACAGATGAAGTTATGTCAATGGAGCTTTTGTTTACTGTCATACATTTTATTTAAAAAATGCATCCATGCATGAAAATAGAAAAGTGAAGAATGTCAAATTAACTCTTGTGTACCAGTCTCCAGCTTCGAGCTATTCTGCTCATGTTTCTCTCATGTACCCACTCTGATTTTTCTCCCCTCCAATTTCAAAGCAAATCCCAGGCATTATAATTTTTATCAGAATGTATTTAGGTATGCAATTTTAATAAATAAATATTTTGAACTTATAACCATCATTCTATGATTATAACTAACAAACTCCTGACGCCTAACTGGAGATCATTATATTGAGAGAAATAAGTCATAAACAGAAAGACAAATATTACATGACTCCCACCCATGGGAACCTACAAAGCTGATCCCACAACAGGTGGGAGTAGAGTGATCCTGGGAGAGCCGCAGGAGGGTGGGCTGGGGAAGGTTGGCTGAGGGGCATGAGATTACATTTAGAGAGAAGAGAGAACCTACGGTGCACCCCATGTTTGTAGCAGTGAATTTTGTAATAGATAAATCTTGGAAACAGCCCAAACACCCATCAACAAATGAATGGATAAAGAAGACGTGTTTTGTTGTTGTTGTTGTTGTTTTTTTTTTTTTTTTTACTACAATGTAGTACTAATCTACCATAAAGAAGGATAAACTGGAGGCATTTCTATGTAAATGGATGCACTTTGAGACCATACTCTGAAGTGAAATAAGTCAACACAGATGTTTAAATATCACATCATTTCTCTGGTGTAAGAAACCAAAAGGGTAAATAAGGACTAAAATGTATACTAGATATTGGGAAATACCAAGAAAATGTTCAAATGGGAAAAGGAACAAGGGAGGAGGGAAAGGGGAAGGAAAGAAGGGAAAAGAAAAAAGAGAGTGGAAGGGAAAAAAATGGAAACAAAGCTTTGGTAAATAAGGAGGGGATGAGGGGTTGAAAGGAGGGGAGAGAATTGGAGAAAAAAGAAGAATCAAGACATCATGTACAGGTACAAATTCCCTATGACGAATGCAATCAGTGTGTATACCTGCAGTGTACCAATAAAATTAATTTAAAAATACAAAAAGATGACATGATGTGGTGTTACATAGGAGGGTGACTAGATAATCATAATGGACTCTACACTTCTAAAACCTACAAGGAAGGATTTTCAAAGTGTTTACCAGAAAGAAATGGGAAGTGTTTGAGGAGATATATTTAAACTGATGTAAACATTGCCCAGTGCATATATGCATCAAAACATTACTTGGTACTCCACTTAATATGTAAAATTTTTATGTTTTTATGTATCAGTTAAAAACAAATTTTAAAAATTCCTAAGAATTCAACTAATTCTGGGCTTATATTTAAATGTCTTGATTTTCTAAAACAAAACCAAAGCAAGAAGGGGATTTCTTATAATTGGTGTGTTTAAATCAGCATCCAGACGTGGTCTACATATTGCAGTTTTTCTCCAAATCTGTCACATTTCCTTATATCCCTCTTCCTCATGTCATTTTTATAATTGAAGAAACAGGGTAATTTGTTTCTATAGCAGTTCCCACATTCTGTTTTAGCTAAGTGGAACACTTAACTTAAATATAACCTGGATGTTTAAATACTCAGACTTGACACGATTCTGGTTTGTTGTTTTGAAGGAATGTTTCATAGATGGCTCTCTGTCCCTGGTGCTCTGTGTCAGATTCTGTCCCCGGGCTTCAGAAGTCATTAGTAGACTAGAAAGTGATGTAAAATCTGGTCACATATGGCAATGAAGACTGAGACACACCATCGTAACAGCACTGATTCCACACTGCGTGACCACCTCGTCCCAGGTGCTGGGCTAAGTGCCACACGTACCTGCTTTCATTCAAGTCAGTTTGATTTACAGAGGAGAAAGTTATTGAACAGAGACTGAATGGCTTGCCTTACGGCACACAGCGGGTCGTGACAAGGCTGAAACTTGAACCCAGCTCGGTCTCACTCCAGAGACTTCCGTTCTCTAGCCCTCTGAGGGGTACAGGAAGACCTCTCACAGGGACTGAGGGACACGGAGCCCAAGCAAGGAGGGGGCTTGGTTAGGAGAAATGGCGAGGATCGCTCGCATTCCGGGCCCGACAGAGACCACAGGAATGCTGCTATGGCCTCCAAGGAAAGGAATTCTATCCAGAAGAGCAGATGTGCACACGCGCGTGTGTGCACGTGTGTGTGTGTACTTGCATGCACAGGGCTGGTGGGGTTGCCCAGTCACTGTTCTCTTCCATGCACATGTGCTTGAAGTAGGACAGCATTGCTCCAACCAAGTCGCACTGGGATCAGTTGACAGGCAGTTCCAACCCCTACAGCATGGGAAGGAGGAAAAAACCCCATCTCTGGCCATGTGTGAGCCAATTCTAAGCAGGGCAGGATACCTGGTCCACCTGGAAGGAAGTCCTGGCTTTGGCTGTGTGATTGGTACCAACTACCCACAGCAAGGAAGCTGGGATGGAAAGGGAAAAGCCAGGAAAACTGTGGGAAAGATCATGTTTTCCAGATCCTTTTCTACTGGAAAGGTGTGGCTGTTGGAATGAGGAGACTTGGATTTGTGTCTAGCCTTTAGCATGTATGAATCTTAGAATGGTCATCTAAACTCTGCAGGTTTCAGTTTCCTCCATTGCATGGTGAGGACGGAATCTTTAGAAATCACTCAGCGAGTGATTAAGGAACAGCTCTGAGGTACCACACTGTGCTGGGAACGGGGATAGAAAGCTGTTATGGTCACTCGTGTCAGTCTGAGGGCTGTGGAAGAGGCGAGTTCAGAGAAGCTCAGATAAGGTACACACATGCAGCTGGGATAAACTGTTGCTCAACGGCAAACAGGCTGGTGTGGACAGACCGACTCCCTCAACCGACACAGCTCAGCTCCCTGTGGAAGGTGTGAGATGAGGAGACTCCCTGTCCTTGTCCGCCTCCTTCCAGGGCCCAGAATACTGTAAGATAAGTAGGTGCCGTGAAATCTTTGAGAGACAGAAGGCTCCCTTTTCACGTGACTAGAAAATGACAGGGCCACATTAAAGTCACAGAGTCTCATGCTTCCAAGAAGGTAAAGCACGATATTCAAAAGAGAAGGTGCAGGCATGTTGGAAAGCCCCACCTGGAATAAGGCCTGGGACTTTGAGGAGAGTCAACTGTTAGTACCTGGAAAGGTAGATTGTCAGAAGGACAGTTATTCAATGGTCAAGACAAGGAAATTACCCACTACCTGCCTGGCAAGAATACTGGAGAAATCAGATATTAGGGGCCAAACAGCTGGGTTAATGTACACTATGCCGAAAAGGGCTCCTCAGAGTGACTGCAGACGGGGACTGTCCCCAGCATCACCAACCTGACTCACAGTTGACTGAGGACACAGGAGGAGAGTGGAGGGAACTCCAGGGACAAAGGATGCGGAAAGTTGACAGAGCACAGCCACACAGTGGGGAATGTTAGTGATGGGAAGAAAAGCCACCTGATCCCTTGGCTGGTGTTTCCAGGGAGTCGTTCAGTCAGGCCACGCCCAGGCACCATCCTTGTGGGAGTGTCTAAGGGACGTTGTCATTCCCGTGCCCAGGCTGGTGTATGGACTCTGACACAGAGGGACCTGGGCAGTCTCGAGCTATGACCTGGAGTTCGATGCCAGAGGAGAGATGGTGGGCCTGTAGGGACTACAACAGTGAGGTTCATGTAGCCCCCTCAGTCAGAGCTGTCGCTTCTGCACCTCAGGGAATCCTCACAATTACCTTGTGTAACACACTTGCAGGGCACTCTGAAATCAGGGAAGAAAGACTGTCCCACAGCAGGGCCCTCTCTCATCAGGGCCTGAAGGGGCTCAGGGACCTCCTTCTAGGAGCCCCGGGGACCAGGCTGATCTGCCCCAAGTTAGGCGAGTTTGCAGGCACATCCATTCTGGACTACAGGGTTTGCAGGGAGCAGAGGTCTGGTGAAGTCAGACAAGCTCAGGATTAGAAGGACATGAACAGTACTTGGACCTAAGTGTTCACCTGGCTTCTGAGCGTCTAAATAAGATTAGCTGGAGACCCTGGAGCCCTAATTCCCTCCCCAACTTGGAGAGACTCGGGTGCTTGTGGCCATCGCTGGGGAGAGTTTCTGTTTCCCACCAAGTTCTCATCCCTGCTCCATGCCAGAGTGATTCCTGTATGGCTTGCCGTATCCACCACAACCCAGATCCCATCCCAGTTCTCTGACTTCTGTCCACAGGAGCTCCCCTCTCACGGCCAGCTGGGACTCCATCTGGGGAGTACTGCTACCCAGCAAGACCTCGTGGGAACTGGCCCTGAGCTTCAGAAATGGCCCCACTGTGTGTGACCCACAGGCCTTTCTAGAACGTGGTCTGGGGCTGCAACTAGAGTAAGGCAAGTTTACCACAAGTACCGCGGGGCTGTGAGCTGAGGCTCCGCCAAGCCAAAGTCTTCTTGGGGACAGCTAAGGCCCAATCCAGGCACCTGGTTCACCCACTTGAACAGAGCGCAGGCCGTAGAGCTGGAAGGGAGGAAGGCAGAAGAGACAGGAGCGGGACAAGAGCAAGTCACAGGCAGGGCCCACCAGTGCTCAACGAAGTGTTAGCAGTTTCAGGGAACGATGCCTTTGAAATCCACAGAAACCTGCGTGCCTCTGGAGTTGCAGGAAGTGTGAAGAGCAAGCAGGACTTTATCCCTCATCTGAGATGAAACACTCACTGTGAGGCCTGAGGGCCCTGAGCCCTCAGGCCTCTCAGAATTTCATCCATGCTAATGAATTGTAATGATCTTCACCTCCTTCTGTGCTTGCACGGGAGTTGTGTATATATTTGCCACTCCTTGGTCTCCACGTCTAACCAGCATGGTACCCTTCAGTTGACCAAAGTGATGAGCTGCAGAATGTTGAGGCCTCCACCTTCTGATGAGAAATCAAGAAAGGTAACACAGTTCTGGCCCAAAAGAGCACAGCTATAATAGTGCTGCTCTTGCAACGTGAGAACAAATTTCCCTGGGTTCTTTCTCATTGTGAGAATTGACAATTAAGTGTTCACCAAACAAATCTCTGCTTATGAAGAATCAAAAATTGTGTGTAACCATAAGGATCCAGTCAAAGACAGAAACCACCATAATAATTGAAGAGGAAAGTTTAATATAAAAATTATTTAATAGTAAACAGTGATTAACTACCGAAAACGGTAAGGAAGAAAAGATCTCCA
This sequence comes from Hystrix cristata, assembly GCA_004026905.1. Classification (NCBI taxonomy): domain Eukaryota; kingdom Metazoa; phylum Chordata; class Mammalia; order Rodentia; family Hystricidae; genus Hystrix; species Hystrix cristata. The sequence continues at coordinate 17,453 of PVJO010016587.1, forward strand.
TGGAAAATAGGCATAGAAAATTCAGCGAGGAGGTATAACCTGCAGACCTGAGGGGCACAGCCAGGGAGGAGCAGGGAGCAAGCCCTGGTGGCTGTGGTCTCCTGGGTGCGGACAAGTCCTCTGAGAGGTCAGTGGTCAGAGCTGCCTGTGGAAGCCGTGCTCTGGAGAGCCAGAGAAACTCAGTGGGCACACGGAAGCTCACGCTGTCCTCGCAGCCACTTACAGTGCAGGAGGAGACAGGAACACACTAGAGTCAGGATTTGAAGTCTCAGCCCCCCTGTGCTTGGCCCTTCCTGCCGAGGCATCCTGTTGACAAAGTGTAGTATCATGATCACTGGCAAAGGAGACGTGCGTAGAGGGTCCATTTGTAGTAGTACAACATCAGGCAGAGAAGGATGCACAGTGAACTAAGGAGCAAGGCTGTGACACTCAGCCTGCTGGGTACCACATCAGCAGCAGCGAGACTGTGACCAGAGCTTCCCGTTTTGCGTCCGGTCAAGCGCTATCAACTGACAAGATTCAGCTTGTTTTTATAGAGACAGGAAGGTGACTCTAACATGGGCACAACCAGAGACATCGCTTATCTGTATGATGCAGACAGCCAATGGCAGATGTCTTTAGCTTCCCACAGCATTTCCTCAGCCCACCTCTGATTTCAGCCCTGCCTGCCATGGGCAATTCCATGCAAACTCAAACTCTTCTCCCCTGCCTCGAGCAGGGTATCATATCATTCGCCTCCTCTCTCAGGGCCTCCGCCCTCCTGCTGCTGCTTACTCTGCTGTGTCTTCTACCACAGCCAATCTGTGACATACAGGTCTTGACGGTCCGTCTGTGGTTCTGACCGGGGACTCGCCCAGATCACTGGCTGCTATAGTTTGCACGTGAAACATGTCACAGGTTGGTTGCCAGCCATGGTGCTCCTGGGAAGTGGTCAGATCTTCAGGAGGCAGGGCCTGGAGGGAAGAAAGTCACTGAGGTGAGCCCTTGAGGGGACATGGAGACCCTGGCCTCTCCTGCCTGTCGCCAACAGCTTCCCAGGCTGCCATGAGGTGGCTGCTCTGCTCCACCCCACGTACCCACCATGAGGCTCTGCCTTGGTGCAGGCCCAAAGCAACAGGGTCCCTCATCATGGGCTGAAACCGCAGAAATGTGAGACAGAACAACTCTTTCCCACCCATCAGTTTGATGACTTAAGCTATTACATCACAGCTCCAGAAACCTAATGCCCTGGCCAGAGCACAAGATTACTGAAGAGGGCATGTAGGGCTAACATCTCCAAAGACAAATTTCAAAGATTGTAAGATGAGTGATGAAATGCTCTATCCTCATGAGGTTTGGGGGAAACTCCAGGAAGTGTTTTGAACCAGGGGTCCCAACAAAAACTTAGCCCATTTTTTTCATGGTAGCTACATAAATAGCACATGTATACACTGGCTTTCCTTAACTATCTTCTTAAATCTCTCTTCTTCCTCATTTCAGCTTCCTGAGATCATTTCCCAGCTAAGCTGTTGAGCTTAACTCCTTGTCTTTGGTGCCGCTTCCACAGGAAACCAGGTCCTATCCCTGCCTGCAGGAAGCTACGTCCTGCCCACCCTCATCCATACAGGCTCTGACCATTCTCAAGTCCACAGTCCACTTCTAGGGTCCCATCCTGATGGCTGGCCTTCAAAACCACTCCTGAAACAATTCATGCAGCCAGTTTCCCTAGGAAATAAATATGTGTTTTCTTGAATAGATGCAGTCATAATACAGTGAGTGCAAACAAAATAGGGGAGTAAGAAAAGAATGGGGAGTAACTCAAAGTCATGTGACACCCCACTGGCTTGCGCTTCATGAGGAGCCCTGGACAGCATGACAAGTTACTCCACGTCTACATTTGTTCGTGTCCGTGGGGTCTCCGTACCTAGCTCCACAGTGTAAAGCCCAGTCCACACATGGGGAAGCCGGCGAGGCGGAATCCGACTTCTTCTCTCCACCTTGTATCCTCATGTTTGTTTACTTTGCCCCATGGGGAGTGAACGCCTTCTTGATCAGGTCTATCACCAAGCTTTGTTGAAGATCTTAGACAAGTCCTACTCATGACATCACAACTAATCAAAATCTGAGAGCTCGGAGAGGAGCCACGGGCACTCCAAGGCAACTGGTAGGCACAGCTTCATGGTGACAGCCAGTGAGAGGCCCAGCGGTCTGGGATGAGTCACAGGTCTAGAGAGCAGACTCTCAGGGCCCAGATGTGGCAGGCTTTGGGTGGTAGCAACCAAGGTCCAGCAAGAGTCTATGGGACGGAGAGGCGGGCAGGGCTGGGGATATATGAGGAAGTGCGGAAGATGTACCTTATTCTGCCAGTGCAGATAGGAACGAGTTGGGAGATTTTGTGTAAGGAGTAAGATCACAGCTAGGGGCAGGACAAAGAAGTGATGTGAGGTACTGGGGGCCGGGTGGGTGTAAGGAGACTGAAGAGAAGATGAAGAGTGCGTCATCCAGACAGGCGACCAGCTCGCCACGGTGTGGACGAGCTAAAGGGAGAAATGGGCCAGGCTCCATCACCTGGTTCCAGCTACTCTGGCACAAGCCTGACGCGCCAAGCATGTAATGGTACCTGTGCTTACCTTTCAGCCTCACAGTCTAATGCAAATACGTTCCTTACATTCAGAGTTCGGATTCAAGAAAGGTTGAATTTGTAAACAATTTTGCATCTGAAGCTTCCTCTAAATGTCTGAGTGTGAAGACTCCATTTAAGTAATCAGCAGGCTTGTGGAGAGGAGTCTCAAATCAGTTACAGGAGACGGAGCTGTGAATAGGACCCAGCCTGGCCACACACGCAATCAGCGGCTCTATTCTGGGAGAGGCAGAGAGGGAGGCTTGACTCCTCGGATTTCTGCTCACTGCCCCTTCCGAGCCCCTGAGAAAGCCAGAGCCGAGGACTGCCATGGGGTGTTAAAGAGGCCCCAGCAAGTTCATGCTATGCCCAACAGAAAGAAGCAAGTGCCCACTGACTGATGAGCTGGAGAGAGCGTGCCAACCTCCAAGATGCCAACCTCCCTGCCGTCACTGCCATGATAACGTCAAATCCCCCTCAGTGCAGAGAATGACAGTGACAACAAGACTGAAGCACACATTTCCGTGTGTGCATTTGCAGGTCTACACACAGGGACACCTGCATCTCGCAGGCTTGCTCCAGCAATTAATTTTCTTTTCTCTCAATTTTGCCATTATATTTTCTTAGTCATTAACTTCTATTGATTCTGTATGCAAAATGCCTGTTACTGCAGCCATGTATTTCTCTTCAATACTCTGCTCTTGTGTAAATTCAGGTCTCCCAACAGGTGTTTATCTGACACATATAATGGAGGCGCAATACAGAGATGACCTCTCAACCCTCTCCTAGCATGGTCCCTCCCTAGGGCAGAACTGACCTCCGCCTCCCACATGGTCTGCAGCTGCCTGCAAGTCCCTTCATGGGAGTCGCTGTGTGTCCTGTTCCTCTGCTGCCTCCTCCCATCCTGGACACCTTGAAAGCGGAGGTGACAGCTCGCTTAACACTCTGTCCCTAGCTCGTGCTCAGTATCTGGGGAGAAACTTTGTAAGTATTGGCTGAATTAATGAACAAGAGAGGCTCTGAATCAATACCTCTGATTAAGGCAGCCGAGAATGGTTATGAGTTAATAGGTCAATTGTATTTTTAAAATAAGTTAGACAATCATCTTCTCTTTCTACAAATTGATCAATAAGGGAGAATCATGTCATCACAGAAGCTTGTCATCATTCCTGAGTTTTTACCCAAAGGAGCCAAAAACTTACAATCCTGCAAAACCTACAAACAGATACTCATGGCAGCTTTGTTTATAATTACCAAGACATGCACGCAACTGAGGTGTCCCTCAGCAGGTGAACGGGTGGATAAACTGTGGCATCCAGATGATGTAATGTTACTCAGTGCTAAACAGAAGTAACACAGCAAGCCAGGGAATGAGACAGAGGAAGCACAAATGCACACTGCCAAGTGAGAGAAACCAGTCTGAAAAGGCCATAGAATGTGTGACTCCAATTACAGGATGTTCTGGGGAAACAAACCGCAGAGAGAAGAAATCAGCAGTGGCCAGCAATTGCTGAGGGAGAGAGGACAGATTCAGTGGAGCACAGAAGACTCTCAGGGCAGCAACACTACTCCGTGTAATGCCATAATGGTAGACATATAACATTACTGATTTCTCCAAAACCCATAAAATGCACAAAACCAAGAGTGGCTCCCAATATAAACTTAAGAAAAAAGAAGCATATTATTAAAACTGCCCATTTTCTATCAATCACAATAGTGAAGATGGTAACATTTATTGAGCACTTACTATATTTGAAGATTTTGCTGTATGCTTTCCATAAATTGTGAAGTTAGGGATCTTCATCTTTGTATTGCAGGTAAGAAAACTGGAGCTTGGAAAGCATAAACGACTTACCCAAAGTTATGCAATTATCATGCACCAACGTGCCGGCGCCAAATCTCCCACCCTGAACAGTCATTTTGTTCTGCATCCCACAGCTCATCTTGCCCCAGAGGGCCACACAGGGGCTGCCCACATCCCAGACCTGGCAGCATGTCTGTTTTAGCTGGAGGAGCTCCCGAACACTTCTGCTGAGAGAACTTCGCAGCATCTGAGAGCTCTGCACTCTGGTCTGCTGCTCACACTGAGCCTGGAGAAAGAGGTCCACACTCCCCCCTTCCTCCCAGTGGAAATCTGACCTGAGAGGTGGGTCCCAGGGCACTGTGCTCCACCCTGAGGCCCCATCTGTCCCATGTCATCACACCCCAGGGCTTGGTGTAGTACCAGTGATCTGTCTGGTCCTAACCAGATTGTCCCTGCTTTATCCTAACCAAATGTGCCCCTGCCGTCACGCAATGGATCAGAAGCAAGACTAGCAAATATGGCTATTATGTGTGTGATTTGTGTTTCATTCATAGTAACAAGTGGTTTTTCTCACTGATCAAGACCTTAAGGGCAGGAAGAGTCGGCCTGGGAGGCTCCGAAGAGTAGAAAGGAAAATGTTTCAGAACAAACAGCCAGTCTGCCAGAGGGCACAGTGAGGCTGAGCCGGGTAGTCCAGACACAAGGGGCCAGAGCAGGGAGGATGCTGCCGAGTGCGTGACGAGACACACTGGCCACCGGTTCCTGGCGCAGCTGGGTGGGCCTCTTGCCTCCACACCAGAACGTCGATTTTATCCCAATCACAGTACCCGTCCAGGAGATCTGCCTGTGTCTGCCACAGTGCGGTGGTTGCTGGGAAAGGCACTGTGAGGAGTGGACAGAGCGGTGCCATCCAGCGGGGCCTCAGAGTCCAGCAGATCTTCAGGAACAGAATTCCAGCCTCCAGAATGGGTGAAGAAGGCAGAGATAAGATGGCCAATTAATAGGACCCTTCTCACTAGCAAGGAGGGCAAGTTCACCCCAGCTAGGATGCACGGAAGTCTAATATGAGGAATAAGGAGGGAAACATGGGAAATGCGGAAGCCCAATTTGAGGCCTGATGCACAGGAAGATCAGGACCCAGCGTGAGAGACTAGAGCCCGGGAAAGCCCTTATTTTTGGGGGGTAGGACTCTTCTAGGGCCCAAGAAAGAGCCAGGCCTTGATGTGAGTCACATAGCACAGGGGCACAAGGGAGGTCCACAGAGGACTCAGTGGGTGGCAGTGTGGGGCCTCTCTGCCTGTGTCCAGGCAGCTGAGCAGGGGACAGGGTCAAAGGAGATGCCTGGGGCTGTGTCTTCCTCGTGGCTCCACATCCCACAGACCATGTCAGATGGGAGGGGCTTCCCAGCAATGCAGACCTCTGTGCTGGGGCCCACTGTCCAAATCTTTGCTTTGTGGGTTTCGCCCACCTTCACAGCCCCTCCTCTTACATCCACCCAAGCTCTCTCCTCCCTCTTCTCTTACAACTTGCCTGGGGCAAGATTCTTCCTCCCAGTCTTCTAGGCCATCAGCTCCACCCATGCCTGCTGCCTCACAGGTGGGGAAACAGACCTAGGCGGCCTGGACCTCAGCCCTGGTTTCTCTGTCTTTCTCTCTGCCCTGCCTGCCTGCCTCAGGCTGTTCACAGTAACCTTCCTTCCCGAAAGTGGAGTCCCGGGCTGGAGAGGACCCGGCTTCCCAGTGTGAGCTTGTGCATCCAGGACCAGGGCTCCTCTCTCATTCTGAACACGACCTTCCCCAGAGACAGGCCTCCAGGGCCAGCAGCAGCCAGGACACTCCTCAGAACTGGTGGAAGCAACCAGGGCTGTTCAGGCTCAGACCTGTGCCTGCTGGGTGTCCAAGGCCTGCTCCAGCTCCAAAGCTGCCCCAGCTCCAAAGCTGCCCCAGCTCCAAAACCCCATCCTCTGCCCCAGTCTTCTCCCCCACAGGCTCCCAGGCTGGGTGTGTGATGAGCGTACATGGTGAGGGAAATTAATTCAAGGCTCTTATCTAGCATCCCTGAAGGAGCAGAGCGGGGATTTGTATCTTACTTAGGGACGCTCTTTCAGGGGGCGCAGGAAGAGGCTTGCACATTGTGCATACACCCAGGCACACAGCCCCTGTGCATTCTCTCCCCCTGCCTCTCGGTCTGTCTCATACACACACACACACGCACACACACACACACACACACACATATATATACTGTAGAAATTTAATATATATATAATTTGTATAGCTAGTATTACATGCTGATGGGATTTATTTTGAGAATTTGTTATATTCATTTAAAATATCTTAATCAATTTCAACCCCATTACTTCTCCCCTCCTCCCCTCCACCCCACTCCCTCTTGTCCCCTTTCCTGTCCTCACTCCTTTAGGTTATTTTTTCTTAATTCGTGTATTTTTTAGGTTTCTAATGTAAGAGAAAATGTGATTTTTAACTTTCTGAATCTGGCTTATTTCCTCAACATAGCGGTTTCTAGTTCGATCCACTGAGAACGCCAAGTCCCCAGGAACAGAACTGGGGCAGCAGGGAGCACCCACCCAGCAGGGGGCCACCACGAGCAGCCTGCTGTAAAGAGAAGGCCGGCTGCCTGGGACGTGGGCGTCTGGGCGCAGGCCTTCCTTTTCTCTCCTTCCTGTGACCGCTTGAAAAGCCTCCAAATCTCAGCTTGCTGGTCTGTTGGACAGAAGCAACCATCTCCTTAGCTGAAGGTTTTGTATGCAGAAATGAGAAGATCAAATAAGACAGAAATTAGGAACTGTTTTGAGAAAGTAAGAAGCAATCACACATCAGAAGTGCTATGAGGGAGACACACATTTGGTTCAGGGGTTTCTGGTCTAAAGACGAGTTTGGAAGAAAAATTAAACACCAGAGAAAGAGACGGGTAACACTTAGATGTGCAAATGAACCGCCACCACAGAGGCCCAGAACACAAGCACCGGGGAGAAGACTGGGGTTGAGGTGTTAAGTCAAAGAATCTGGAGCAGGAAGAGGTGAGAAAAGCAAGGGGGAGTTATCTAAAATATCAGTGAGGGAGTTTCCGCTTAAAATTAAAAAATAAAAATCCAGATGCAAGGATGCTGTGAAAGGTGGGTCAAAGATCAGATCGAGAACTGTTGCCCTCTGAGCATGATGTTTCTCTTCCCCGAAATGAACAGGCCTGGGGAGCCTGCAGGAGCCTCGGACTGAAGCGAGAGCTGACATTCCCTGAGTTCTCACTAGGCGCTACAGTCTGAATGTTGCATCCCACCCAAGATCCGTAGCTGAAATCCTAACCGTGACATAATAATATTAGGATCTGGGCCCTTGGAAGGAGATCAGGTCACAAGAGCAGATCAGGTCAAGAGAGCCTCAGGTGGGCCTACGGCACAGAGACGAGAGCAGAGAAAGACAGCTCTCCAGACACTGCGTCTCCTGAAACCTTGATCCTGGACTTCCCAGCCCCCCAAATGTGAGAAGTACATTGCTGTAGTTTATAAGACATCTGGTCTGCGGTATTTCATTACAGCAGCCTGAAGAGACTAAGACAGTAGGCGAAGGGCACCATACCCAGCCCTGGCAGCACCAGCTCCGTAAATGTGAACACTACTCTACCATTGCTCGCTTTAGTGAGATGCTTACAAAGGTTGAGCAACTCATCAGAATCGGGTGTGCAAATGCCTGTCCCAGATCTCAGACTGGCGGGACCCTTGGGGACAATGTCACTGATGCCTCATTGTCTGGGGATCACCAGAGCAGAGCAGGAAATGCTGACAGGCACTGGATACCAGGGCACCAGATGACCTTGAAAGTCCTCAGGGAGTGACTACCACATCCACTCACCTATCAGTGCACCCTGCGAGGTGCTGGGCACGGGATGATCATTGGCAGAACATGGTGAAAGCATGGCAGAGAAAACTCATTTTCATTTCATTCCATTTTTGTTATAGTAAGGACTTCTAACATGAAATTTATCCTCTCAACAAATTTTAAGTGCGTAAAATAATGTTGCTAACTGTAGGCTCTGTTGCACACCAGATGTCTACAAGTTTTTCATCTTGTGTTACTGAAATTTTATTCCTATAAAACATCAGACCACTTTCCCCCTTCAGCCTCTGGCAACTACCATTCTACTCAGTGTTGTAAATAAGATCGTGCAGATTTATGCTTCTTTGTCTAGCTTACTTCACCTGTGTCCTCAAGTACAATGTCCTCTAGGCTAATCTACATTGCTGAAAATGGCAGGAATTCCTGCTATGGTGAGAAGTATTCCATCATATACATATAGATGGATCTATAGATTTGTTTCTACATGTGTATGTATCACACTTCATTTATCCATTTATCAGTGCAAAATCCTCACTGCGTTTTCTGCAACCGCTCATCCACTGCTGTGTGTTCCAGCTGTCTTCCAATCTTGGCTGTCGCGAACAGTGCTGCAGGGAAGGTGGGAGTACAGACACCTCTTCAGCTTCCTGATTTCCATTCTTCTGTGCATGCAGCCAAAATTGGGCTGGCTGGATCACGTGGTAGTTGTACTTTTCATTTCTTTTTTTTTTTCCTTTTTGAGGAGCCTTCACAGTGTTTTCCACAATAGCCACATGGTTTTGACTTTCCCACCAATAGTACGCAAGGGTTCTTATTTCTGCATACCCTTGCCAACACTCAGCTTTGTAGGGTTTCCTTCTTTCTCTCTCTCACTCTCTCCCTCTCTCTCACTCTCTCCCTCTCTCTTGCTTTGACAATAGCCGAACAGGTGTGAGGTGATACTTCATTAAGATTTTACGTTTTCCCGATGATCATGCTATAAATTTTTTTGTATGTTTGTCAGCCATATTTATGTATCTTTGGAGAATTGCCTATTCAAATTCTTTGCTTGCTTTTAAATTTATTTATTAGGTGTTTTTTGTCATTGTCGGTGCGGTACGATTTGAACACGAGACTGAGAGAAGTAGGAGGACTTGTTCAGGATCACAGACATCTTCGTGGACAGCGCAGGATACAACCCAGGTGTGCTGCTGGCCACCGGAACTAAGTCTGCTCTCTGCCCATCTGCCAGGCCTCCAGGGCTTTGTGATTGAAAGAGAAAGGAAAACTATTTTCAAAGACCTTCTCACACTCACTCCGTGGCAGAGATGCAGGAAGTCACTGCTGCGAAATGAAGCACAATAACATAAACACGCTTGAGGGTAGAGATACTGCATTAAAGCGTGTTTGCCCTTGACGCCTCTCACAGTCTAAGTGCTGGAAGTGTTTGACTGCTCAGCTGTGAGCCAGCAACACAGAGTTGCAAGTCCCTTCTTAGGCATCTGTCACTTTCCCAGGAAAACAGTTGCTGAAGAGGTGCAGCAAAAGGCACCCAGATCAGAAGGGGCGGCCCAGGATGCAACCACCCCGGCTCAGTTAGGCCAGAGCTCCCCCAGCTGCAGGGCTTAACAGCCTGTGCCTTGAGAATGTCTCCCCTGGGTGGAGCACAAACCCACACAACAACCCCGAAAAGAAGGGCTTTTAGTATCAGATGGACGTGGCACAGATTCACCATCATTCACCGCTACTGCGGCTGCTTTCCTGGTGATGTGTGCAACCCTGATTTGCATTACTTTAATAACGTATGAACAAACACATACAACTTGATCAAGGAGGTAAATAACTGTGGTCAGGGAAATAAATAACCAAAACAAAGTACACTGGATTCTATGCAGGAAATAGTTTGGGACTGGGCGCAGGGGGAAAGAGGAATCACAAAGCATTATGTGGAGACTGAATCTCACAAGTCCAGGATGAGACAGATAAGTAAGTACTTCTAAATTAACTAATGTTTTTTCAATCTCCCCAAAAGATACCAAAGCCCTGTTATAAATAGCTATGACTGAATCACAACATGAAAAAATTCACATTATTGTATCATTCCTTCGATTGTTCTGTCAAACCAAGTACAGTTACATTTCTTCATTCAGAAATTCCAATTATAATGCCCTAGGAACAAACAACATGGGAAATTTGATGACAAAGTTATTGGCCCCTCACAGCATAGGTCTATTTCTGTCAGATCTTACAAATGATGGCCATGCTTTCTATCACTTCAAGTGATCACATCAACAAATCAACCTCTTCTTAGATATTTTGATTTGAAAAAAGAAGATTTTTAATCATATTCAATTCTGCAAAGATATTAATGAAGCCAAAAAGATGTAGACAGTATTGTTGATATCTTTTCCAAATATAAACTAGACTTTGCTCATGTACTTGCATATTCAACAAAAGGTATAAATGTAAATTTTGGAAAAATCGATTCAATTTATTTACTTCTTGTCAAAGAAAATGAGAAGAGTAACTTGCTAAATGTTTGTATACTTTTTGCACAACATTACTGTGATACAAAATGGTACGCTTTACCTGTGGCACAAAGCCTTTCATCAATGAAAGTTTTTGTCATTTTCTAATTCCTCCTTAACATGCAGAAGAACTTATAGTTTTTCAGGATAGAAATGCAAAGTGATAGCTCTATTAGACATGGGCTCGCACGTTGTCGGACATCATTAGGTGTTGCTCTGCCATCTAATCATATTTTCAAATGGCAGGGCAAGGAGAATGGCTTTGTCTGATCTGAAAACACACTGTGAACGAGAACAGAGAAAGGGATTAGAGTAAACCAAAAACAAAAGCATCATATTCTTTCTCCAAAACTACATATTGGTTCTCTTTGAAGAGGACATAAGGAACCGAGAAAAACACAGACAAACTTTGCCAAAGTTGCTTAATGTTAGGTACAGATTTTTACAAAAGCCCAAAAAGTGACAATTGATTCACATTTTGGAAATAAGACTGCTTTTTGCTTAGAATATTGTCACATGCAAAGGGCAGCCTAGTTAATCATAATTTTCTCATATCTTTACTAAAACGGTACCTTAGTTTCAATCCAACTTACATTGCACACATTGCTCTTTGTGCTTTTAAATCATTTTCCCTGAGAAGATTTAAATTAGGGTGGCATCCAGTATCCTTGGAGAGTTTAAAAGCAAATACTCCTACAGACATAGAGAGCTTATGTGATAAATTCAGAATGCAGAAGGCTGGAATGACCAGAATCAGCACACAAGTCCAAAGGGGAGAGATGCACTTCAAGAGCTAAAAACTCATTCTCACCAGCCTGGCAGCCTCTCTGGCTAGTAAGTGAAACACTAATTCTATGCTAGAACCCTTTTTCTGGAGAATGTTGGTTTTTTTATCACCGCATTGGCACCTTGATAAGAGTAAAAAGGTTAAAGTCAATTTTATATTTCACAATTTTATATTTACCACTTCCCTAAGGAAAAGAAAAATGTCTTAAAGGCCTTTAATTCAGAAAAGTATTGGAAAAAACACAGGCAGAGTAAAAATAACTTAATGTATCATAGGAAAGGAGGACGTATCATTTAAAAATACTTAATGGAACTTAAATATAGAATATGCCTAAATAGTCCTATTGTATTTACATTTTCTCTTTAAAGGTCTCACGTTTATCATATTAAGAACGTGCCATAATATATAGCCTGTAAAAAGCAAATATCCAATAAACAGACTTTAAGCCATTCTTTCAGCGAATAGAAAAACAATACTAACACGTGGTAATCTTTCTCACACTTGTTTAGTTCTACTATCAACTGCTCATTCTCAATGTTGCTGGCGCTATTAGTCATTTAAATTACACTTATTGGAATAGATTATCAAATCCTACAGTCATATTCCAAATAAAAATAAATCTCTTGTAATTTTGGTGTAAAAGGTAATATTGCACGTATCTGATCATTACACTGTTATTGCTCTCGCAACTCTTCTTGTCTGACTTGGCTGTGTCCAAGTTGCTGCTCTCTGATAACAACCCAGACCTGCTCACCCTGGATGTGACACTCATTGCTCCATGTTGCTGGAGGAAGGAGAGAACCCTCGACCCCAGGCGCACCCAGAGGGATAAACCCCGTGCTTCGAGGGAGGCCTTCCCCGCCAGGAGGGCTGGGAGAGGAACACCCAGGAGGACAGTAAGTTTCTTGTGATTCTCTTTCCTCCCAGGTCTGCTTGATCATTTCCAGCTAGGAGTTGGGATAGCTCAGCTACAGAGTCTGCTCCTGAACCAAGGGAAGCCGAGGAATGAAAGAAACTGGAAATGCAGCCAGACTTGGGTCTGCTTCTTTTGATGCTGTTTGATGGATTCAAGGGTCTTGAGCAATTGGCCCATCTCTGTCACATAGGAAACCACATGAAATGGGCTTCTGGTACCTGCCAAGGGCCTGGAGCAAGGAAAGAAAGCCCTGAAGAGTGTGCATCTGGTTTCTGACCACTGATACTGCTAACTATCTATTCCCCGATGATCTCTGGGACTCTTGGGACACAGAAGAGTGGCAGCAAGTCATGAAGGGTGCACAGACATGTGTAACCCGCTGACGGATTGGCCCCACCTTCTTGTCTAGGTGTCTGTGCAAAGTGAATCTATCCCTGCTGCCCTGAGTTCTTCGTGGGACCACTTGGCAAGTCCTTCTGACGGCGCCTCATCAAGTCGCCTTGTGTTCCTTCTCGGAATCAGCCCCATCTCCATGGTGACGTTTACTGAATCCCTTGCTTGGTTTCTTTTGGGACTCTTCCCTGGGCAATGCCCATATCTTTCCCCTTTGTCTCAGTTACTTTTCTTGTTGCTGGGACAAAAATATCCAACATTCACAAGTCAAAGGAGGAAAGATTAGTTTGGTTCCCAGTTCATAGCGGTATCATTCCATAGTTGGCTGGCTCTAAGGTGGGGAGGCATGTGGAGGGGCAACGCAGAGGAGAAAGAGTCCACGGTGGAGCAGGCCGGAGGCAGTGAAATAAGCCACCCTTTCCCTTTTCTCCCATCCAGGCAATCAGCTTTTTGGGTGGTGCCTCCTACAACCAAAGTGGGCCTTCCCGCCAAATTTAATTATCACACTCTTAATCCCAGTACACAGACCCTAGATCCAGCCAGCTCTGAAAAGTCCCACCTGTGAGCACATGAGGCTTTGAGGGGACATCTAGATAAAAGCCATAACATCCTTCTTCCTGGAACTCCAGTTCCTGACCTAGAATCTTCCTGGCTGCCTCAGTCCAGTTCCCCTTGTGTCCTTGTTCCTTAGGCCCTGAAACACAGGGGACCATGAAGTCCAAGTGTGCCACCACCAAGATGTTCCTGGTAATTTGTCTTCATAGGCTCCATCTCTTGACTCATGCACACCGATCCGTGTTTCTGGATACTGCTATGTCCAAGGTGGTGCTTAGTGGTTCCCACATCTCTTAGCTGACAGCCAATGCTCCATGGAAGGAGTCTATGGAAGGGAGGCCAGGCTGTCCTGGGGAAGGCGAGGAGCTGGAGAACCAAAGGCTTCCTGAGATCTTTGGATTTCGAAGATAAAATCCATAAGATTTCCCATTGCTTCTCACCCACGAGTCATTTAAAGAATCCAGTTTCGCTTAGGATGAAAGAGTGTACTTAACTCCAGGTTCAACTGAAGGATACTGCATGGTCCTGAACCTTCCGTGGAACAGCTGTTAACAGGGAAGAATGGTAGAAGTGATTCTGGGGTTTTGCCTAAGTAGGATTTAGAGCCTGTCATTGGCCAGCACTCTGGATGACAGATGAGGCTGGGTCTTGTGTTGGGGCAGAGGCTGGGTTAGAGAAGAAGTGAGGATTCTTTAGACTGTATTGGGGCCTTAAAAATCACTTTGAAAGAGACACAGGGGTCCTGTCTAAAGAGACCAGGACTGTAGTCATCATAAGCCCTGTGTGCCTAGCAGGGCTGCAGGAGAACCTTCTGTTCCTCTGTGGCATTGTCTCCCGGAGCCTCAGGTTTGGAATCTAGTGGTGGTTTTACAGCCCCTCCTGCCTGCCTTCCGTGCTCCAGAAGGGCTGGCGTTCTCCTGAGCAACGGACTCTAAGGGATTCAGAGCAGTTAGTTCATGGCCCAGCCTCTGTTAATTTGGAAGTATCACCTCTTCTTTCTCTAAGCACATCTGAAAACATACTCGACTCATATCTGTAGGTGCTCTTGGGCAGCAAGTCTAAAGATGGAGATGCTACCCAGCTCCCTATACTTGGGTGCAGAGTTTTCCTACATAATGAGCTAAGTGATATGAAAATCAAGAAACTCATGATGGCAAACAGAAGGTGAAGATGTGGAGAAGAGCATGTTCTTGTCGGATGCCTGCCTCTAGAGTAGAGTGGTCCGTGCCTGAGAAGCCAACCAGCAAGGCCCTGGAGAGTAGTGATCACAGTCAGGTGAGGGCGGGAGGGTGGAGAGTAGCTGCGCGGAGGAGGGAGCGCTGGGGAGAAGGCGGCTCACACTGCATCAGTGGAGCCTGCGGGGGACTCGATTAGGGGAAATGCAGATAACCAGATAACCGGAGTGGTTGAGTAGCAGTGCGAGCAGTTGGGGAGCATCCTCCTGCCCATGGGCTGACGCTGGAGGGCAAGAAGAGGAAAAAAAAAAAAAAAAAAGAAGGAGAAGCTGGACTCAGCTGTCTCTCTTCTCTCCTCTCCTCTCTTCTCATCAATTCACTGAAGTTGATAACAGCTCTGTGCATAACAAAGAGGCTAGTTTTCCATACAAAATGCACCATTAAATATTTTAGGAATTAAGGTATACGATATGCTGTATGTGATTTGCTACCAAATAAATGTTCAGTTAAAGGAAAATATGTACTTATCTAGAGAAGCATGTGGCAGGAGAAGTCTTTAAAGTAAGCGAATTTGAATTAAGGGTGCAGAAGCAGCTCTTTCCTAGTCTTACAACTCTCTGTAGGGTTCAGTGCTTAGAGTGCCTGCCTAGCAAGCCCAAGGCCCTGAGTTCGATCCCCAGCACCAGCCCCTTAAAAAAACAATAAGAACTCTCTGTAAATTTGAAATTGTTTCCAAATAAAGATAGTTTTAAAAACAATCCATTGACTCTGTGCCCAAATTCCACTCCCACTTTGAGCTTCTCTGATTTACTTGTCACAGCTGCCCACATCACCTGTCACTTTGAGTAGCCATGATAGGTGGCCAGTGAGGCCAAGCTTGGAGGCAGGACTGCAAAGGGATGAGCTTGGAGCAGGCACATCAGCAACCCTGCACACCCTTGAGCTGCTATGCAAGAAGGGGACTGGCAGTCCCTTGTCACTTTAGGGGACGGAGAGAAGCAAAGGGATAAATAACTAAAGTATTAATG
Source organism: Hystrix cristata (assembly GCA_004026905.1). NCBI lineage: Eukaryota > Metazoa > Chordata > Mammalia > Rodentia > Hystricidae > Hystrix > Hystrix cristata. Next base: position 33,071 of record PVJO010016587.1, read on the forward strand.
AGAAGGTCTGATTTAGATCCAGATCTGCACAGATTTAGTGTGTGTTTGCATTGTTCTCTTTAAAGACAAGACGCACCACCTCCAGCAACACTTATGAGAAGTGTGTGACCTCAGGTGATTCACAGCAGGCTCCTGTGTGTCGCCAGTCCACCCTACAGGGTCTGAGGACACAGTAGAGGGCCCTCTGTCTGTGTCCAGCACAGGAAGGCTGAGGGCTGCTCAGGACAACTGTGCTGCCTCCGCGAGGCACTCCTCCCCTCCCTGAGATGTGTATTTCTTTGGCTTTCTTCTGGAAACAGAAAACTCCAAAGGGCAGAGGCACAGTTCATTACTTGCCCCTGTACCCCTGAGTCAAGCAGTTGTCCTACATAAATCTGCTGAGTGAGTAGAGGGAAGAGGCACTGTGACCCAGGTGAGGGATAGCGTCCACTGCCTCTGTCCTGTAGTAGTAAAGGAGCCCTCACCAGACTTTACTCCTGTCCAAACCAAGGTCTGCTGGGAGCCTTCCAGAACCCATCCGCCCCGGAAGACTTCAGCATGCACATGACCCACCTCTTCCCAGCAGTCTCAATGACGTCATTTCCTGTCCAGACTCAAAAGCCCACCACTTCGTGGCTCCTGTGGTCAGGAGTATGCAGAGTGCCCAGAAAGCTCCACAAGGATGAATGGAGCTGGCTGAGGAGCTGAGAAGTGCAAGATCACTGTCCTCCAGCACTTCCTTCCCAGGATCACACCGCGGTGCAGTGCAGTGACGGTTCCCTACAAGGCTCCAGGAGGTCAAGCCTGTGAAGATGAAGAAAGACATAGGCCCTTGTCTCTACTTCCCGAATCTGATCCGGGCTCACCTTGCCGAGGAGCAGAGGGAGAGACAGGCTCGGGAGAACAGTGGCACCCAGGGACTCCAGGCGCAGGGCTAGGAGAACATGAATCCCCACCACACCAAAAGGGTCTGGTCAGGGAGGAGTAAACAGCCCAGATGGGAGCCCTGCACCCTTGAGACTCTTCACCCCACATCCCCCCACACATGTGTTCTCATGTGTGCACAGGCATGCACACACATTACACCTCGGAGAACTACAGAGTGTGAAACACATGTGCAGACCGTCCCTTTGTGGCAGACTAGCATCTTTCTTAGTAGATCTCCCTACTCAAGATGAAAAACTCAAGATGTAAGGAGAATGCAGACTGCAGCGTTCGGGGCTGCTTGTGGTGCTTTGGGCTGGTGTCTTTCAGGGTGCAGAGACACACTCACCATCTTTTGCCCACACTCTCCCCGAGGCAGCCACACACAGTCGCAGGCCCGAGCTGCTGGCCAGTGTCCTCAGCAGCAAGGGCTCCACTGGAAGAGCGCGTCTCGCACACACATAGCCACTTACTCATCAACACCCACGTTGTAAGCGCTGTCACTGCAGGGACGAACCAGGCCGACACAGGCTGTGAAGGAGAAGAGGCAAGAAGGCCACCGTGCTGGGAGCTGGGGGCTTCCCTGTCACTCTCCACACAGCCCTGCAGGAGACAATGGCGCCCTGTGAAGGAGGCTGCAAGGGGAAAGAAGACGAAGACTTCCCTGCCAGCAGAGAAGCTGAGAACTGAGCACTCGGGCTGGAGATGTCAGGAGGCAGCCCACATGCAGTGGAAATGCACGCGCGTCCGCCCAGCTTCTGCAGGGAGCAAGGCCCTGAGTGTTAGCTTCACTTAGTGTGCTGATAAGCCAGGCTTCTTCTTTCTGCTGGAAATCCTGGGCATGCCAGTAGCCACCATTTGAAATGACAGCCATTTCAGGCCACCTCACACCCCATCCTACCCAGCGGGGTGACCCGCCTGGCCTATTTCCCTCTTCACAGTGACAGAAATCTGGGGAGAGGGAGTGTCTTTGAGACGTGCATAGCTCCCAAAGCAGACCGCTCCAAAGCCCGTGAGGTGCCAGTCTGCCCGGGAGTCCAGCGGAGTGCCTCCCAGGGTGACTCTTCCCTTCCCACAGAAGTGTCATCTGGCTCAGAATCTGTCAAGGATTTGAGTGGGACCGATGAAGGTGCCATCACAGGCTGAAGTCCACAGGAAGAAGATTCTGAAGTAAGACTTCCTTATTTGGGAGGCATCTTGGGAACGGCATCCCCGAGAGGCCAAGGAAGCAGGGTCAGGCAGCGGGAAGACCTGCTCCAAGGTACAGGCCCAGCAGACTCAGCGGGCTCCCTGGGGAGGCCCAGTGCCCGCACGATGACCAACGGTCCTGGTGCACCCGTGCTAGCACCCAGAGTCCTACCCCTGGGAAAGGCCCAGTCGCCAGCAAACCAAGATGGCACACCACTCTGGGAGAAGCCGAACCTGCAGAATCCTTCTTCCCATTAGGCCAACTGGCTGTCCCTCTGTACTGCTGCACTGTCTGTTCTGTGGGTGCGAGCTGCTCCCCAGAGTCATATTTGGACAAGACAGCTTTCACCAATGGCCGTTTCTGCAAGAGGTGTTTGGCTATGAGACCCCAGCAGTGGGTGATTGCTATGTCCTGATTGGGGTCCAGCGTTGTGCCCCAGCGTCTGCTGAATTTTACTTCTTTTCCCCTTAGAATCTAGTTGTTTTATACAGTATGTTCATCCTCTTTGGATGTAGCCCTTCCAGACCTCTCTTCTTCTTCCCAGGATAGTTACAAGAAGACAAGTGGATAATCAGCTGCACACTTCTCACCTTCCCCTCCCTGAGGCTGCAGCTGACTCTCACCATCTCCCTCTGCTACTTCCCCTGTGAGAGTCCCCAGCTTCAGCTCGCACTTCTGCTAGTCTTAGAGGTTTAACTAGGGGGACCACACAGAGCCAAGTCTCTGGGCGCCGGGTCCTTCTGAGACCGTGGCTGTGGCCTTTGTCTCTTCAGTGTTGGGATTGGCAGGGGCATGTGCAGAGGCCTCGCTGGCCACCTGGATGTCAAGTGAGCTCTTTGCTGTCCCACTGTGTGGCAGCAGACCCACCTCCTGATGATGGGGAGCACTTCTTCCAGCTGGCACGGGGCTCTCTTTCTTGCTTCTTGATAAAAGGTGTCGAAAGTGAGACTCCAATTCTGTGTCGGCATAGCAGACACTCTGCAAGGCCTCAAAGAGGGGTGCTGAATGAGGTGCTATAAAAAGACAGACCTCACTGTAACAAAATAGAAAGAACCAGCAACCGAAACACATCCCTCATGGCTCTTGAGGTTGCAGTTCACGATCGAGGCATCATAAGTTTCAGCGGCTGATGAGGAGCCACTTTTTGGCACATAGAGGCTGTCTTCTCACTGTGTCCTCTCCTGTCAGAAGAGGAGAGGGAGCTCCTTGAGGCTTCTTTCATAAAGAAGGGCTCCACCTTTGTGACATAACTGCCTCCTAAAGGCTCCATCTCCTAGTATCACCCTGTCAGTCTGAACATTTGGATTTGAGGGCACATAAACATTTACACTGGGCATTTGCTCCGGATTCTACCCAAGACAAGGGTCTGCCTTTTCTAAATCGGAAGGGACACAAATATAGTCAGTCCATCACTGGTGATGGATTGGTGCAGGAATAGGGGCCCTGTCAGTCCCCAGGCTGCCCGACTGGATGTGTGCCGTGGTGGTAGCTCTGAGTCCCACACCGGATGTGCTGTGCAGAGGGGAAGTTCTTGCCTCTGGCCCACAGAGCCTCCACCCATGCCATCCCATCCACTCGGCTGAGACGCTGCTGTGGCCAGTGAGGCTGCTTGAGGTCCACCGAGAGATCATTCTGTCATCATGGTGGTTTTATGCCTGTCCCGTGCTGCACGTTGCTCTTTTGTGGAGGTTAGAATGTTATCTCCATGCCTTCCTTCCATCATAGATTTGTGCCCCAAGTCTGTCTGATACTCTCTGTGCTAATCCTACAGTATTTCATCTCCCTGGCCTCTGCATAGCCAGCCAAGCTGCTTACAGCTGTAGTCATTTATAATCTGGGCCTCTGTACTGTCTTTTCTACACAAGGTGGGTGACCAGGAGTACAACTTACAGTTCTTCCAGTGAGAGGCTTTCCTGTCACCATTGTCATCGAGCACACCCTGCAGGGATTGCCGTGTACCAGTGGCCCTTTACGTCTCGCCTCACTCAAGGTTCTGCGAGCCAAGCTTGGCCTTCTTTGGACTCTACCACATGGTCCCACAGGACTGCCACCAAGCCGTAGGCATGGCCTGAAGGAGTGGCAGATAGTGCAGGCCTCCCGTCCTTGGGCAGCTCCCTGGTGATCTCAGGCCTGCTCTCACCTGATTCTGGTTGTTCTATGCTTGTTCCACCTTGTAATTCACATCACAGTGGGCTGCTGCCGAGCCCGCCTGACCCTCAGAGGGTCTAAAAAAATCCTGCTCAGGTTGGATAGTACTGGCCTCATGCTGTAGTATCCCACGGTAAGCGGCCGCTCTCTACCAAGGCCCAGAAGCAAGTTCTGAGCTATTTATCAAATGTGTGTATGATGCTCAGCTTCAAGTACTGTACTCTGGGTCCCAAACCCTGTGTGGCTTCCCTGTCTTCTTCCTCTTGTGGCTCATATTGAAGCACACAACGCTTTTCCCATGACCACCCTCAGTGACGGGTAACAGTAAGATCACCACCTGTAAAGAATCCCACCTGAGAGCCAGAGGAAGTCTCTTGGGGACTATGTCCTCTCTTGCTTGGGGGGAGCATATGGTGCAATAAGTTTTTCCTAACTTTTGGGAAGGATGTTCTGGCAGGTTCCAGCTCTCTGAAATCCTAAATACCCTTCTCAAGTAGGCAGCACCGTTCACCAGCGTGCTGCACAGTGGCTTAATAAAGCGCCCTCTGAATGCTCTTTGCAGTCAGTCAGTCGGGGTGGGGGTGATTATGGACTTTTTGATTTATCCACTTTATCGTGCTCATCTCTCTGAGTCTTTGAACGCTTCTCCGACCACACATTTTGAAGTTCTGCCATTTTTATGCCTTCACTTTTCCCCAGCTTCTAGACAATGCCGCGGCATGTGAGCGCCATTGCCTGGTGTCTGTGCCCTGATATTAAATTCTGTATCAGAGGAGTTTGCTCCAACATCAGTATGTTCTCCCATGTGCAAGCTAGCCCTCAATCCTCCTCGATCCAGCACGTTTAGATTCATTACCGGAATGCTCAGGACCTGCCGATAAGTGCTAGATGAGCCCTGCAGCCACTTCAGCATGCAAGGCCTCTCTGTCCTTGTCAGGCTCGTGGCACACACACTGCCACTCACTCTGGCTATCGTGTGATGGCAGAGAGGATAGAATGGAGAGGCCAGCGGGCGTTCGCTGCCTCCCAGGGAGGCACCTTCACTGTGTCGTCAAGTGCTCGCCTTCTGCTGGGAGGTGCCTACTGCTGTAGTCTGAAGTCCGGGCAGCCTGCGCTGACCTGGGAAGCCCGGCTCTGGCTTTGGGATGCTGCCACCCTTTCAAAGGGGGAGCTGAGCATGGCAGAGACCTTCCAGGGTTGAGAATCGCAATTTCTCTGGAGCTTGTTCACGGAGAGTCTGGGTCTCATCTTTAGATTCTCCTGCCAGGAGCCAAAGTGTGAAAAATCTCTACGCACCCCTTGAGAAGACACCCCTGTTTTCACACTCTGCCACGGTGCCTGATCCCATCCACTTCCTGTCATCTTTCTTTAGAGTGTTGAATTCTCCCGACAAAAGTCTCGGTCCACAGTCCTTAATCATTGTCATCTTTCCCAAATTTTTCAAATACCTGAGGTGGCTATTTGTAGTGGACACAAATGCACCCACAAAAGCATTTCTTTCCATAGCGTACCCCATCCCAAATCACACCATGAAATTGTTAACAGTTGCAATGCAACCATGTCCATGGTCTATGGGTTCATGAGTCACCCTCACAATGGGCAGTCAGTGCCAGCCCCCAGCAGGCAATACGACCCAAAATCCAATTTCCAAGTCTGCATCCTAAGACTACGTACTGTATCAATTAACGTTTGGTGGAGGGGAGGCGGATTCTCAAGGAAACAGACTGTGGGCCTCTGAGATTTACATGCAGCTTTATTGGGAAGGGATTGTGGAACAATATCCAGGAGACATGTGGGAAAGAACACTGGGCAGCAGCAGACGTTGAACCGCTATGCAGCTGTGAAAGAGATTGCTGGGCACACAGAGCCCTCGTGAGGCAAGAGCCCTGGGCCTGTGCCACACTGACCTCACAGTCACGGGATGTGCTGCCCTTGATGGGCATAACCCCGGCGCATGTGTCCTTCCTTTAATGAGGGTCGTTTCGAGATGCCGACAGCCCACACTTCAAAGCCTTGACAGGAACCAAGTGTGACAGGGAACAAGTGTGACAGTCCTCAAGAGGCCCAGGCAGTGTAACAAGACATCCCCTCCAGGAAGTGCGAAGGCTCAGTGCCATTCCCAAATTGAAGGGTGTGGTGGATCCGATGGAAATGTCTGAGGCTTGGAGCCACAGACACAAATGAGTTCCTGTTTTAAATCCTTCAGAAGAAAGAAAAAAGAAAAAAAAAAGAAGCTGATAAGGAAGGGATGGAAGAGCCTGATCACTCCTATGACTCCAGGTTGCTATGAAAATCTGACAGGAATACATACAAAGTTTTGTTTATAACCTGTTTTCCATCAGACAAGTCGCATCTTGCCATCCTCCAGCCTTCAGTTCAGAGGAAGAGACTAGAAACTCTTAAAGAGTGTAGCGATGCAAACAGTGAGCCCAGAGTGCAGAACTGGGGCCCGGGGCTGGACCCGAGGGCTTTGGGAAGGTTTCTGAGGACATGCTGAGAAAACGCCTCATTTATTCTCAGTAAATGAAACCCAAGGATCACATGATTGGAAGACAGCTGGGCTGATGTCCCTGTCCTTTCCTGTCTGCCGGATGTCAAACCTGACCCCATGGGTGGCAGTCTCCAGACGGCCAGGGAGACACACAGATGGCTGGCCCTGCGCCCTGGGTGCCACATCTGCCTAAGATGGTCTGAGACAGACAGTCTTCAGGGGCTGCATGAGCAGCTCATCAATACATGTTTGCAGAAAGCAAATCAGTGCTTCTCACAGATCCCTGGGACCCAGAGCAGACCCAGGATCTGCTCTCTTCTGGCAACAGCTGCCAGGGACAAAGCGAGGGAAGGTGCATGTGTGGGAGGAAGCCAGGATCCCCGAGGAATGCCAGGCTTCCCAGGAAGGGGAGATGACAGCAGCATGGTCCCTTGTTGGACATAGGCAGGCTGACACTGCGTGTATGCTTAGACACAGATGTTACAAAAAGAAAGCCTGGAACAGAGAGATTCATCCCCTTCCACCCTTGGGGAAGCCGGCAGCCGCTCGGCACAGAGCTCCTTGGAACCACAGGCTGCCTGAGGGACACTGGCAGCCTGCGGAGCGAGCTGGGAGCAGCTGTGGGAAACAGGGATGGAGGTTCCAGGATACAGGATGCACAGTTCCCAAAGGGGTCCCAGATTGTGAGCCTGGAGGGCTTTCCAGGGAGACCTTCAGGCAGTGCCGAGGCTGCTGCCTCTGACTTCACCTTCTTCAGTGCTGGGTGCAAACGCTGCTTTTCCTTGGAGAGCCGCACACTCAGCTGCTGGATATAGAGGGGGACCCAGAGACAGGGCTCGGAAGTACGAGCCAGGCTGCCCCAGGTGCGTGGTACAAGCCGCAGGCTGCCCTTTGGTCACATAACAAGTGGAGACCTCTGCCCTGACACTCTTGGGCCCCCTTTAGCCCCTCTGCTGCCCCGTGTTCCTCCCACCTGCCCAGCTTGTGCCCAGTTGCTTCCAGGCACACAGGATCAGCCTGCAGGCCTGCTGTGCAGACATCCCCCTTGCAAATGTCTCACTGTTGGGAGCACCAGCTCCCCAGGTAGACTTCGGCAGCCTTCTCACAAGTCCCCTGTCTGCCAAGCGGGCTCTCTCCCAGATGGAGCTGCGCTTTTTCCTCTCTCTTGGAAAGCCCACCTACCCTCTTCTCTGTGTCCTCCGGCGTGGCCTGTCTCTCAAGGCCCGCTCAGTGTCACATTCCTGGTCAGCAGACAAAACAAATAAACAAACAAACAAAAACAAATCGGCCTCCCTCTCGGCAGGCTGGTGTAGCATCGCTCTAACACCTGCATCATTAATCACATGGTCCAGATTGTATTTTCCAAATGTATCCTGTCAAGGACAGACGCTGGCTCCTACTTCCAAGATATTCTTTTTTTTTTTTTTTTAAACCAAGAACATGTATTGGTACACTCTACATACAATGGTCACATTCGTTACATTAATTCTGTACCTATACATGATGTATCTTGGTTCTCTCCCCTCTTCCCCCCTCCCCTCTGCACCCTCCCTCCCTATTTATAGCAGGTTCATTCATCATTTTCCATATTTTCCCATTCCCCTCTCTCCCCTGTTGCCTTTCTGCTTTTCCCCTTCTTTCCTTCTAGTACTCCTCTCCTCTGCACACCATCCTCCTTTTATATAATATCTATTACACCTCTTTGTCCTTATTTACAATTATGGTCTCTCATATCAGAGAAACAATTCGATGTGTGCTCATG